>JAIUZE010071994.1:0-27523 GCA_022085475.1 Heliosperma pusillum | reverse complement strand
CGATATCATTTACGTGTTTTATGTGTTTTCTAGGCTAGTAATCGTATTTAGATTATGGTTAGTATGTTTAGGACTTGTGTTGTTGTTGTTGGTTGTTGTTAGTTGTTAATTGATATGAGAATTGATGGTTTGTGATGATAAATGAGAATTTTTGGTTGATAACTTGTTAGGATTTGATTGTGCCTGAATCCCGTGTGGGACGCTGGCTGCGTTGTGGTGGCGCAGGCTGCGTTATGCGCGGCCGACTGCAGTTTTCCTACACTGACCCCTTTTCGTAAAATGATCATATCTCCTTCGTTACTTGCTTGTTTTGAGCTTGTGACATCCCGTTCGAACCGTAAGAGAATAAGCTATCACCTCCAATTAGAATTTCTGCATTTGCATGTCTAGATTTCTAGTTATGAGCGTTTGAAGTGAACCCTTGTTTTAGTTGGTTTCCAAACAACGTTGTTTTGGAGAGGTGATCAATGTTTTTATTCATTATGCTTCATAAACTTGTTCTAATGCTTATTTATCATGTATTGATTCATTTTTATCATAGTTAAGTTTATATAATTCTATATTCTCATGTTTTGTGACGGTTTTTGGTATGTCCCACTTTGAGTCGGTTTTTACAAATGATACGGTTTGAGCACTATTTTGTTATGTGCTTTGTACTCTCATTCCCTTGGCTACCTCCACGTTCGTTCCGAGTCAAAGGGAACAAGTTTCAAGTCATTCCGAGCTCATATGCACAAGTTGCGACGGTTTTGCTATTCGTCGACGAAAGTCGTCTCAAACCTCATGCTCCAACCCTTAACCCTTGGGGACATGATCAAGCTCAAATAAGGGAGGAAATGAGGCCCAAGAGGTGTTAGTTACGTCCCCGTTCGAATCTAAAGTCAATGAAGTCAAGGTAGATCAAGTCACGTACCAAGGGAAGATCAAACGAAAGTCAAAGTTCTGAACAGACCAAAACCCCGATCGGGGTTCCAAAAACCCGATCGGGTTTATTAGGTTCTACGCATAGTTGCTTCGTCTTCCTAATTTTTGTCCTCTATGTTGAATGTTTAGCCCCTTGCCCACGAAACCTAAACCTATATAAAGGATGTCCAGCCACAACTCTACACACAACCCTAGATTAGAATTAGAAAACCCTAGCCTCCATTTTACGTTTTTAGCGTCTTTAGTTTAGTTTTTTCTTTCTTTCTCCATTTTGTAGTTTTATTTTTGATCTAGTTTTCTCTAGTCTAGTTTAGTTCTAAGTTTCCTTCAATTGTAATTGTTCTACTTGTAATTGGAATTCTAGTTTCCGGGTTTGCGTTTTCCTATTCAAGTTCCTATTCCATTTCAATCTTTGCTCATCCTTTCCGGTAATCCTTATTCTTGTTTTTACATTATAGTTTCATTTTCTTTTAGTATTTCCTTTATCATGTTTACCATTCTTAGTTTTATAATCTTAGTTTCCCTTTCATTGTTAATCATGCATAAGTAATCTTTGTTCTAGGGGAAGGGTTAACATGTCTAATTAATTTATAAGTATAAATTGATTCCGGGTAGAATTGTTTTAGTTGTCTCTATTTCTTGTTTGATTCTCATGATAAACTTTGATTTAAGGCCTTAATCAATTGTTTATACTTGTCAATTTCCGTCTCAAGGGCGAGAGTCGAGATGAAAATTAAAGGACTGGCAAGAATAGTTTAATGACCTAGCAAGGCTGAAAAGACGTTAGGACCCGTTAAAAAGTCGGTATGAATCCGAAAGGAATATACCATTTAAAGACTTGGACAACTATGATTTTTCTAAACCCGTAATCAACTTTGCTTTTAAATTGATTAGCATGTGAACCCCGATCCCTAGATCCTTTTCTTTATTGTATTGTTATCATTTTTATTATAGCATTTATTAATTAGTGACAAACATTTGCCAATCGTACAAGATAGAGTTCTAACCATAACTATTCACAAGTATCTCCCGTCTCCCCGAGATCGACCCCTTACTTCCCTAATTACATTAATTTGTTGTTAGCCTAGTTTGGGTTATTTATCTTTGATTAGGGTATGCGACAACCCTGTCAAATTTTGGCGCCGTTGCCGGGGAGCACGGTTTTGTTTATTTGTGATTAGTAGAGTTTTACCTTGTCTTTTTCTTTTTTTTTCTTTTTTTTTGTCTCGAGGAACACTTGTTCCTTGAGATTTTTCTCACCTTTTCCTTGTAGTATAGTGACTCTTTTTAGGTAATAGGAATATTTTCTTTCAAAGGGATTGCTTTATTTTCTCTCAATGACTATCTATTTCCAACTACCACAATGCGAGAATGAGCCTTTCCATGAATACCTCGACCGATTTTATAGCTATTATAACCATATTATCTCTCTTGGGTATACCCTTGATGAGACCTATATGAGACATGTCGTGCTTCATGGAATGCTCATTGAGTGTCGTAGCCTGGCTATGCAATTGAGTGGTGGAAGTCTTTATCAGAAGAGAGGAGAGGAACTTTGGATTTTCTTGAACTTTATGGCATCCCAATCTTGGGAAGAAACGCACCGGCGGTCGAGAATCCAAGAGCAACTCAATGAAATCATGGCTCAAGTTCAAATGCTCAAAGGGCAAAAGGAAGAACCCGCGTTTAAAAGAAGTAAGCCAATTAATTTTCCTTATGCTTTTTCAGCCCCCCATGTGAGTCTAACTTCTCCTATGCTTTTTCATGCCCCCCATGTGAGTCTAATTCTCCCCAATCATATGAATTAATAGATGACGATTGTAACAACCCGTAATTTGAAAGACCGAAATTATATTTGAAAAATAATAAATTTATTTTATTTTAATTTATTATGATTTATTTGAATTTAAGATAATTTAATATAATTATTTTGAATTTATTAGGAATTAAAGAGTAGGTTATACGGTTTAAACCCGAACTTCATTTAACTATTCCCGAGTCAACTTAAGTCCCGAAACAAACCCGAAACCCGACTTCTACATGTGCCACACGCCCAAAACACCTTTTTCCCTCATTTTAGATCTTTTGATTAAACTTGATTAAACTAATACAAA
The DNA here is from genome assembly GCA_022085475.1 of Heliosperma pusillum. NCBI lineage: Eukaryota > Viridiplantae > Streptophyta > Magnoliopsida > Caryophyllales > Caryophyllaceae > Heliosperma > Heliosperma pusillum. The sequence goes on along the minus strand of JAIUZE010071994.1, from coordinate 24,485 downwards.
TATCTAAGATATTTGTAATCTGTCAGTTTAAATTACGCAACAAATCGCTTAAAAACAGACCCGATTTCTTCCACCTTCACACGCCTATTCCCTCTTGTCTCTTAGGATTAGATATTTTCCTTTCTTTTAATTAAACTAACATAATATCTAATAATATCTAGATATTTGATTAAACTAACATGATATCTAATAATATCTAGATATTTACCATAATATATTTATAAAACCCGAGTCAATCCCGTAACAACAAGTTCGAAACCCGACTCTCGTTAATCCCTATATTACACGGCATTCCCCTCCCCTCTTACTCACTAATTATCTTCTTATTTTACATTAAATCAACTTAATATCTTTTTAATACCTTCTTTAATATAATCATAATCGTTCTTCGTGTTCTTGATCGTTCTTGAGCAAAATCGTCACAAAACCTTCGTTACTTGGTCAAATCCGTTCTAAATTATATTTCTAAAGTCTCCTCTCCGCTCTTCATCTCCATGTACGTTTTATTTTCAATTCCGACAAAATCGTTTTCAACACTTTAATTGTTGAAATCAAGTTTTAATACTAATAATGTTATTTTTGTCATTTCTTATAGGAGAAGATTATGAAGACGAGTTTGGTGACTTGTATATTTTAGAAGAAGATTAGTAGACGGGTTTTTTAGTTCTTATTTTGGGTGTTATTTGGTTTTGTGCTAGCTAAGGTAACGATTACCGAGTTACTCGACGAATTAATGTCACATACCTTTTTGTTTTTGTTATTGTTATTTACGGTTTTAAGTAGTAACATGCTAGGTTGTTATTATTATTAGGTTTTATGAGTTTTTAATATATTTAGTGTTCTTGACATGTTGGATGATTTGTTCATAATCATAATTTTTGTATGAATGATGGATGAATTGGTTGTTAAAATGGATGGTTGTTAATTAAAACATGTTAGAAATAAAATTGGGTTGTTGTTAATGGTGGCCGTGTATGGTGGCTGAGAAACCGACCCGTTTCAGGCCGGTTCAGGCCTGGTCCAGGCCAGTCTGGGTTGGTCCGTTAATTGGCCTTTAGGCTTGTGTCGATACTTGATTGTTTTGTTGTTGTTTTGACGGGTTTTAAATATGTTAAGCATGCGGGAAATATTAAGAAACGATTTTAGAAATAATTGACCAAAACCGGCCCAAACCAGCCCGTGGGCCCAGTCCAGGCCCGGTCCAGCCCATGACCCGTGAGCCCTCCTTTGGGCTTGTGACGGTTTTTGAGTTTAGTGTTATTATTATATCATGTTTTGTAATATTTAGCAAGTGGGAAATTTTAATAAGTAAATTATTTAATTAAACGGTTTTCATAATATTATTATTTCTCACATGTTAGAAATTATAGCATGAGATTGTAGTTTAATTTGATATCCTTTAAGTCAAGCGGGTTTCGTAAGAATTAATAATTCACATGTTAGAAATTAGAATAAAATAGCATGAAATGAATATGATGTTCTTATGTTCAAGCCTAAATGGCTAAGACTCTGTTTCTAGCCGGTTTGACCAAACGGTTTGGTCAAACTATGATCTAGTCAGCCCCGTTTTGACTGATGACCCGTCGCGGGACTCGGGTCGGGGATTTGTCTTCAGGTAAAAAGTTTTTAGTTAATGAATGAATGAAGAGCCTTAGTAGATATGAAGGCCGATATGATATTTGAAGTGATTTATATGCAATTAGTCACATGATAGGAAGTTTTTCCCGTGACTGTTTAATTGTATGATATATGTCGTGTTGACTAAGTACTCATAGAGAATTATGATTATTATGGCGTCTTGACCATTCTAATTCTAAATGAGCGAGTACCTTGGACCATGACATTGATAGGCCTTACTATCTTTAACGAGTATATAGTTCATGCCTTGATAGCTTTTGTGTCACTGGCCTGGGATTTTGATACCAAGCCGGGGCATGGCTGCCTAATTGCTTCCACTTTGGGAATGGAGCCAGCTTAAGTACTAGCCAACTCTGCTTAGGGGGTCTCCTAGTAGAGATTCTCATGTACTTTGGTCATGAGACAGGGAATGGGTTAGCTGTTGTCGCTAGGTCTGATCAGTCTAGGACTAGGATGTTTATCCTACCTTGTGGTATAGCCTCGAGTTACAGAAGTCGACTATTGACTGTACTAAGAACTTATGCCTGTTTCTAGACGTATTGGTCTTTCATGTTTGATGATTCTATGAATCGTAGAAGGTGAGATGCAAGCCGGCTACGGTTGATAGAGTTTGGATTACCGGTTGTTAACTGATTCACATGATAGCTTGTATGATTAGGGTCGAGTTGTATTATGGCCATGTTTTAAATGTAACCTCTGAGCTAAGATACTAGCTTCCCTACCTCGTGGTATAGGTTGTTAACTGATTCACATGATAGCTTGCATGAGTAGCTTAGCCTTCATATGCTAGGTTATATGTTAGTTATTTGTTTCATAACATGAAAAGCATATCGTATATGTTAAGGCTTTGTATTTTCCATATACATCTCTTTTATGTTATTCATGTTTTATTAAACTCGACATTTCGTGGCTGGGAGAACTCGGAGTTACTCCCCACTGACTGTGGCTTCCGTGTTTATATTTAATGCGGTTGGCAGGTTTGTGATGCATACTTGGGTACATTGACGAGCTAGCGAGTGAGTAGAATTACCTTGGACCTATATTCGGTTCTTAGGATTGTATTATTTAAATACACTCTTTTATTTCCGTATTTATTTAGGGAGATATGTCTCCCGTTTTAGATACTTCTTATGTATAATATTATTTCCTTTTGTTATGAACCTTTTTCTTTAAGACACCTTTGTTATGATGAATATATTTAATGGTAGGTTCCGGTTTTAAAATTTACCGATTTTCACTAAAGTGAACCTATTAAAAATGTATTCTCATCTTTTATTTATTTAAATTACTTGTTTATCTTTCCGCAAATTCGAGGGTGTCACAACGATGATGATGGTCCAACCTATTCTATTGAAAGTCACTCTAGTGTCGTTCCATTTGACAATTTTGAGACCCCCATTATTGATATTGACCATATGGTAGTCAAGACTTTAGACAAGGATGTTGTTAAGCCCATTTGTGACTCCAATGGAGAGTCGTCGATTGAGTCATCAGATTTCTTTGAAAATCCCTTCGCTAAGGATATTCCATATTTATTTGAAAATAATACTGGGTTTTGTGAACCTAGCCTTAAAATTAAGTGGGATCAACCACCCATTTTTGATTCTCACTCCTTTGATTCACCCTACCCCCAATTAGAGTCCACTAATGATATTTTGGGAATTAATTGTTTGTTCCATGATCTTAAACATTTCACTCCATCTCTCACTGACGAGTGGAGCAGTTCAGTGGTCATCTATGAAGTTTGTCATGCGCACAATGATAAGATATATCAATTCTTTCCTTCAATATTTTATGCCTATATCTTGTCAATTGCTTACATATGTTTTTGTATAGCTTATGCGCAGGTATATGATCGACTTCTAAGGGCATTGACATGCTTTTTAAGGCACAAAGAATGATTTTCACTAATAAAGAGTCTAGCAAGACATTTAAATAAAGCTTCGCGGGAGGCAACCCGTGTTTTATTATATTTTTGTTATGAAATAAATTATTTTTGTTGGACAATTTAATAATGTTAATTTTTAAATAATTCATTTGGTTTTGGTTCTAATAGCTTTGACAATAAGACATAATTTTATCTAGTATTGTAGTAGCTTGTTCATCACAGGTACTTTGGTGCTTGGGTTGTACTTTGCCCCCGTTTTCAAGCTAGCTTGGGGGAGCTGCTGCACGGTTGTATGTTTTCTTTTCTTTCTTTACCATTTTGTTGAGTCGTCCCCCATTCCTTTGTTGGTTATGTTGTCCTTCTTTGTGTTTTCTGCGCTTAAACCCGTTTCGCACATTGAGGACAATGTGTTATTCTAGCTTGGGGGAGGGATTGAGTTTGTGTCGTTGTTTATTTAGTCTAGTTGTTTATTGAATTTGAAAAATTTGAAAAATCCAATAAAATCAAAAAATTAAAAAAAATTTAATAAAAGTTGTGTGTTTTGTCCACCCAATTGTGTTGTGCATAATCTCATTCCTCAATGCATTTCCCTTATTGTAACTTTTTAGCCAATGTTTTACGTTTTTGACGGGATTTTCCATACATGGGGATGTCTTGTACACAGTGGGCGAGGGATTGATTTTAGACTTATTAGGCTTGATCTTGACTTTGGCAAACTACATATACGGTAAGGTAGAGCCTCCAGTGATCTGTACATCTATACCCGATCCCAATTAGGTGTGTGTAGTTTCTCCTTATGATTTGTGTCACATCAAAAACGCACAAGTATGGTTTTCATTCCATTTCTAGTGAGCATTACATTCATGATTTAAAAAGCATTTGAAGCCATTCACTTTGAATCCATTGCCTAAATTTAGCCCCTTTTCACATTGTTTCACATTTCATTAGCTACATGTAAAAATATTGCCTACCTTGTTAAGTTAGTAGCTATACCGTTTGTGTTTGGGTGCTCATTTGGGATATTGTTCAAGTTATGTCAAAGTGATCTTGATTGGACGGAATTACTGATTGCCGTGCCGAAGAAAAAGAAAAAGAAAAAAAAAAGAGTTCAAAGAAAAAAAAGAATGAGAAAAAAAAATGAAAAGAAAAAGAAATGAAAAAAAATGATGTTGAATATGAAAGAATGAAAAGAAAGAAAGAAGCATGTATTGAAAAGAAAAAAAATGGTTTATGAAAAGAAGAAGAAGTTGTGAGTGTTATTTCCATGATCCGAAATTCAAAAAGTTGGGAAATTCACTCTTGTGTTGCCATGAGTATAAGCCAATTTGCTATTTTTGGCTTAGTTTTATTTTCTTGGGAATGGTTCCGAGTTTTGATTGAGCATCCTTGCATAATTGGTATGTTGCTAGCTTGACCTTAGCTCCACATTACCATAATTCATTTGTCCACTTTGTTACCCATCTCCCATAGCCTTCTTCTTGCTTATGGCTTCTTTCTATGCTTTTCATGATTGTTTTGACTTGTAGTTTGGAATGTTTACCATATTAGATTGCGGGCACATTCTCATGAGTCGTAGATAGGAGAGTGCCACTCAAATATAAAATAATATTTCCTTGATTTATATAAAAATATGAGTGTTGAGTGCACCGTGAGAGTCCATTGTCAAAAGATCATGCAAGAGCCGAAAAGTCTATTTGATATTCCTTATGCTGCGCCGTTATGTAAATCTCAACCATTTTTTGCATTTTCCCTATGCCCACGTTGTTTCGGGATGTGTTTCGTTGTGCTCTATAAGCTACTTGATGGGATTTGCATTTGGTTGGATTGATTGTTGCTCGTCGCCCTTCTCCTTGTCATGTTTGTTATTGTATGCTTGCTTGAGGACAAGCAAGGGTTTAGCTTGGGGGAATTTGATAAGTGTTAATTTGTATGATTTTATCCCCTCATTTTAGCTCGATTTGATATGGTTTATCCACTTTAAGAAGTGGTTTTATGAGCTAATCTCTCCTTTGCAGTATTTCTCGTGCTTTAATGTCATTTGTAGGAATTGAGTCGTTTCTACTTCAAATCCCGTCATTTGAAGGAAATATGAGCAAGGAGAAGCTAAGAAGGACGATTACGTGAGGTTAAGATGGCATGCTATAAAGATCTAGAGGTTCCGAGTCAAAGGGAACAAGTTTCAAGTCATTCCGAGCTCATATGCACAAGTTGCGACGGTTTTGCTATTCGTCGACGAAAGTCGTCTCAAACTTCATGCTCCGACCCTTAACCCTTGGGGACATGATCAAGCTCAAATAGGGGAGGAAATGAGGCCCAAGAGGTGTTAGTTACGTCCCCGTTCGAATCTAAAGTCAATGGAGTCAAGGTAGATCAAGTCACGTACCAAGGGAAGATCAAACGAAAGTCAAAGTTCTGAACAGACCAAAACCCCGATCGGGGTTCCAAAAACCCGATCGGGTTTATTAGGTTCTACGCATAGTTGCTTCGTCTTCCTAATTTTTGTCCTCTATGTTGAATGTTTAGCCCCTTGCCCACGAAACCTAAGCCTATATAAAGGATGTCCAACCACAATTCTACACACAACCCTAGATTAGAATTAGAAAACCCTAGCCTCCATTTTACATTTTTAGCGCCTTTAGTTTAGTTTTTTTTTTCTTTCTCCATTTTGTAGTTTTAGTTTTAGATCTAGTTTTATCTAGTCTAGTTTAGTTCTAAGTTTCCTTCAATTGTAATTGTTCTACTTGTAAGTGGAATTCTAGTTTCCGGGTTTGCATTATCCTATTCAAGTTCCTATTCCATTTCAATCTTTGCTCATCCTTTCCGGTAATCCTTATTCTTGTTTTTACATTATAGTTTCATTTTCTTTTAGTATTTCCTTTATCAAGTTTACCATTCTTAGTTTTATAATCTTAGTTTCCCTTTCATTGTTAATCATGCATAAGTAATCTTTGTTCTAGGGGAAGGGTTAACATGTCTAATTAATTTATAAGTATAAATTGATTCCGGGTAGAATTGTTTTAGTTGTCTCTATTTCTTGTTTGATTCTCAAGATAAACTTTGATTTAAGGCCTTAATCAATTGTTTGTACTTGTCAATTTCAGTCTCAAGGGCGAGAGTCGAGATGAAAATTAAAGGACTGTCAAGAATAGTTTAATGACCTAGCAAGGCTGAAAAGACGTTAGGACCCGTTAAAAAGTCGATATGAATCCGAAAGGAATATACCATTTAAAGACTTGGACAACTATGATTTTTCAAAACCCGTAATCAACTTTGCTTTTAAATTGATTAGCATGTGAACCCCGATCCCTAGATCCTTTTCTTTATTGTATTGTTATCATTTTTATTATAGCATTTATTAATTAGTGACAAACATTTGCCAATCGTACAAGATAGAGTTCTAACCATAACTATTCACAAGTATCTCCCGTCTCCCCGAGATCGACCCCTTACTTCCCTAATTACATTAATTTGTTGTTAGCCTAGTTTGGGTTATTTATCTTTGACTAGGGTATGCGACAACCCTGTCAGTAAGAACTCTGGTTTTTTCATTCACGCATTCTGAGTTCTTTTTACAGCAAAAGGCTCTTTATATAGAGCATTACATGAAATCTGTACCACACAAAATAAAGCTACATCTAAGGGCTTGAAATGAGCCTTACAATGACTTCAAAACAGATACAAAAGTCTACTAATAAGACGAGCTTTAGAAAGACTGCAACTTCAACAGAAAAGCAACTGAAAAAGCAAGCTTGTCCCTTTTCTGAACTGGCAATGTGAGCAGTTTCTTTGTGGAGCTTGTCTTGGCTGTCTGCAGCTTCAAATGGAACCTTGAGAGGGACTACTAGGGTCTTCCCAACGTCCTTATTAATGCTACTGAGGATCATACAAAAAGTAAGATGCCTTTGATCACTTGTCGGTCTTGAAACCTGCCTGGCTCTTCAGAATGAATGACTAACTTGTGAACTGTTTTTTCTTGAACTTCTAGGGATAATCTGGAAAACTTGTCCTGGACTTTTTGGTAGCCAAGGGTCTCAACTGTAAGGTTCCTAGTCCGGAGACTCGCCTCAGAAAATGCCAATGAACAAGATCATTGGACTTGGATCGTCGTTATAATCGCTTTAATCAAAACATGCAAGTTCAGAAAACTACCTTTAGGCTAGGACTGAACTGATCTCGGCTGAACTAGCACCAAAGTATATGAGTGCCTCCTCTTGATTGCACCCTAGATACTACTAGTATTAGTAATATAAATAGTGAACTAGACTAAAAATATTACTATTAATATCAAATATTAATTGTTTGTGAATGAATTGAAGAGAGAATTGAAGCAAATAAGGCCTAAGATGCCTAAGATACACAAGACTAAAGTGGTGTATTTGCTTCTATTTCTCAATCCAATTTAGGTGTGAAAAGATGAATGAAAATCACAAGAGAAGAAAATGTGATGAATGTATTAGTATATATAGAGAAATATTCTTGAATTAAATAATATATCTTATGTAAAGTGGACAATTCACTTACATTTATTTATGTCTTTAATTCCTAAATGTCATATACTAGTATCCTATACTAGTATATCACACGATTTCATCTACACTCGGGATCGAACTGATTTCGAATCCAGTTTTGATAAATTCAATTAACATTTAAATGAATTTATTAAATAGTAAGTTAAAAATATTTAACATTTAAAAATATTCTTAGTATCAATTTATATCATATACAAATTGATATATATATACATCACATTTAATTCCAGTACCCTTATCATATAAGTTTACTATCAATACCAACACCTCGTATCATATACGAATCACAAACAATTACAACTAATCCATATTAGTATCTGATATTCAATATACGAATCCTATTGTATCATATACAGTGGATTAACAATACTAGAAGATATCCATTAGGTATGACCTCAAGGGATCAGTTGATAACCACCGTCATACGACAGTAACGTCAAACCCTAGTCGGCCAACCGTTACCGATTTATGCTCATCAACTGACTATGAGCGAGCTCAGTCCCGTCCAAACTCTATTCAAGATTTATTGTGTCACCGCACAACTGTTGAGGACACCTCCTCCAACATCAACTAGATGGGAAAAGAAGTTGGAGCCCTTTCTTGGACAATTGATGTAGGATATCTGGTCTAGAACTGATGCTGGTCTCGGTGGGTTCTTTCTGGTTGGAAATGATCTGCCTGGGTCTGGACATGGCTTGTCTTGGCCTGGACATGACTGTCTTGGATTGTTGCTGGCTGAACTTGACTCTCAAAGCTTGTTGGTCCCCTAGCTCCTACTTCATCCTCCCCTGGTTGAAAATATTTGATCATCAAATCCTCAGGTCTCTCCTCTTCACTGTCATAGTAAGGGCTAAGGTCTCCTATGTTAAACGTACCATGGATTCCATATTCCCCTGGCAAGTCTACCTTGTAAGCATTGGCTTCCACCTTCTCTATGATTTCAAAGGGTCCTTCTGCCCTGGGCATAAGTTTGTTCTTTCTTTTGCCTGGAAAGCTTTCTTTCCTGAGGTGTAGCCATATCAGATCACCTGCCTGAAACTCCTTCTTTCCCCTGGGTACCTTGGCTTTGATTTTGTATTGATCATTGGCCCTCTCTATATTCTTCCTAACCTGTTCATGTAGCTTGAGCATTTGTTCCACCCTTTTCTTGGCATCATAGTTCAGCAACTCCTTAGACACATTGGACAACTCTATGGGCATGAGTGGGTTACTGCCATAAACCACTTCAAAGAAGCTGTGGTCAGTGCTTGATGAAGGGGCCCTGTTGAAAGCAAATTCTGCCTGAGCTAGATTGAGATCCCAGTCCCCTAGTGACTTCTTCACAATGCACCTGAGTACTCTTCCCATTGTTTTATTGGTGACTTCTGTTTGCCCATCTGTTTGGGGGTGGTGGGAGGTACTGAAGAGCAGCCTAGTGTTTAAGAGCTTCCACAGGGTCTTCCAAAAGTAACTCATAAACTTTGTATCCCTGTCTGAAACAATTGATCTAGGTACCCCATGTAGCCTGACTATCTCTTTGAAATAAAGTTCAGCAACCCATGATGCATCCTCAGTTTTCTTACATGGCACAAAATGAGCCATCTTGCTGAATCTGTCAACCACAACCATGATGGAATCCTTTCCCCTGGGAGTCCTGGGCAGAGCAATAATGAAATCCATACGAATGTCTTCCCAAGGCTTATCGGGTACAAGTAGTGGTATGTAAGGTCCTGCTTGGAAGGAACTCTTTGCCTTTTGGCAGGTGGAACACCTCCTAAGGACAGCCTGAACATCCCCTTCCATCCTAGGCCAGTAGAATTAATCTTGCAAGATGTCCAAGGTCTTCTGCACCCCAAAATGCCCTGCTAACCTATTAGAGTGGACTTTCTTCACCAATAGATCCATGTATGAGCCTCTAAGGACACACATTTTGTTCCCTTTAAACAAATACCCCTCCTGCAGCAGATACTTGGTTTCTTTTATGTTGGGCTGTTCTGCAAGGATAACCAATCCTCCATGAAATCAGGATCATCCTGATAAAGTTCTTTCATAAACTCAAAGGCTAGCACCCTTTGTTGAATTGTCACCAGCATAAAATGTCTCCTAAACAGGGCATCTGCCACCACATTTGACTTCCCTTCCTTGTACTTGCTTGAGAAGTTGAAGGATTGGAGGTACTCAACCCATTTGGCATGCCTGGCACTGAGCTTGTGTTGGCCATTTATGTATTTTAGGGCCTCATGGTCAGAATGAAGTACAAAAGGGTTGGGTTTGAGGTAGTGGCTCCAGTACATGAGGGCTCTTAGCAAGGCATAAAATTCCTTGTCATATGTGGAGTAATTGAGCTTAGCCCCATTGAGCTTCTCACTGAAAAAAGCCACATGATTTCTGCCCTGAATGAGCACTGCTCCAATTCCTACCCTACTTGCATCACACTCCACCTCAAACAACTGATCAAAGTCAGGCAGAGCTAGTATGGGTGCTTCACACAGCTTCTTCTTGATGAGCTCAAAGGCTGCTTGTGCCTGCTCAGTCCACCTGAACTCACCCTTCTTCATTCCTTCTGTTACAGGCACCATGATAGTGTTGAATCCTTGTATAAACCTTCTATAGAAGGAGGCCAGGCCATGGAAGCCCCTGACCTCAGTGATGTTCTTGGGAGTAGGCCAAGACTTGATTGCTGCAATCTTCTCATGATCTACAGATATGCCCCTGGCAGAGATGACATACCCTAAGAACGTGACCTCCTCAGTCATGGATGTACACTTCTCCATCTTCCCAAAGAGCTTATGCTCCCTCCGTTTCAGAAATAACATTTTTAAATGGTTCAAATGCTCAGATTTGCCCTTGTTATAGACCAGGATATCATCAAAATACACCACAATGAAATGGCCTATGAAAGGCCTCAGAACTTCAGTCATGAGTCTCATGAATGTGCTAGGAGCATTGGAGAGGCCAAATGGCATAACCAGCCATTCATACAGCCCATGCTTGGTTTTAAATGTTGTTTTCCACTCATCCCCCACCCTGATTCTCACCTGGTGGTAGCCTTGCCTGAGATCTATCTTGGAGAATAGCCTGGCTCCACTTAACTCATCCAGCATGTCATCCAGCCTTGGAATGAGGAATCTGTACTTGACAGTGATGTTGTTGATGGCCCAGCTGTCAATACACATCCTTCATGAACCATCTTTCTTAGGGACTAGGAGGGCAAGCATTGCACAAGGACTCGGAGATTCCCTAACAAAGCCCTTGGACATTAGCTCTTCTACCTGCCTCTGCAATTCTTGAGTAGACTTGGGATCACTCCTGTATGCTGGTCTGTTAGGCAGCATGGCACCTGGAATGAGGTCTATTTGGTACTCTATGCCCCTTAGAGGAGGAAGTCCTGAGGGTAGTTCCTCTGGAAATACATCCTCGTGTTCATTGATCAGCTCCTTTACTTCTGGGGGGACCTTAGCCGGTTCCTCAACCTCTTTTGATAAGAGGAAATACACAGGTTGCTCTTGTTGTACTTCTATGAGCATGGCCGCCTGTGTGAAGAAAAGAACCTCCTTGGACCCACTGGTGCTAGGACTACCATAGTCTCTGGTGTTTGGAGGCAAAGGTGTAAAGACTATCCTCTGACTCCCATGCCTGAAAATGTACACATTGCTCTTCCCCTTGTGCAGAGCATCTTTATTAAACTCCCATGGTCTCCCTAGCAGTAGATGGCATGCATCCACAGGCACCACATCACAAGTCATCCTTGTAGGTACCTCCAATGGAGAAAGATATCAGGCACTGTTGATCAACTCTTACTTCAGCACCCTTGTTCAACACCAACCTAGGGGTTATGACAGGAATAGAAGGCACACAAGAAAAACAACTTAAACAAGATAAAAACCTTGAAAATAAAACTGTGAAGGCTAGCACAGACAGCTCTATATTGAGTGAATCCTAAGCAAAACTCACTCACTAAGACTAGCACAAGTGAATGACTCAAGCTTAGGCTAACAAACTAAGACTAGCACAAGTTTGTTGAGGGTTTTGAGCTAACCAAGACTGGCAGAGGTTAACAAATGATAAAGTTAGAACTCTGGTTTTTTCATTCAAGCATTCTGAGTTCTTTTTACAGCAAAAGGCTCTTTATATAGAGCATTACATGAAATCTCTACCACACAAAATAAAGCTACATCTAAGGGCTTGAAATGAGCCTTACAATGACAACAAAACAGATACAAAAGTCTACTAATAAGACGAGCTTTAGACAGACTGCAACTTTAAAACAAAAGCAACTGAAAAAGCAAGCTTGTCCTTTTCCTGAACTGGCAATGTGAGCAGTTTCTTTGTGGAGCTTGTCTTGGCTGTTTGCAGCTACAAATGGAACCTTGAGAGGGACTACTAGGGTCTTCCCAACGTCCTTATTAATGCTACTGAGGGTCATACAAAAAGTAAGATGCATTTGATCACTTGTCGATCTTGAAACCTGCATGGCTCTTCAGAATGACTGACTAACTTGTGGACTGTTTTTTCTTGAACTTCTAGGGATAATATGGAAAACTTGTCCTGAACGTTTTGGTAGCCAAGGGTCTCAACTAGATGGGAAAAGAAGTTGGAGCCCTTGCTTGGACAATTGCTGTAGGATATCTGGTCTAGAACTGATGCTGGTCTCTGTGGGTTCTTTCTGGTTTTGGCTTGCTTTGGATCTTGTTGTTCTGGTTGTTGATGCTTGAGTTGTTGCCAGGGGCGAACCTAGAGGGTAGCAAAGGGTAGCAAGTGCTACCCCAAAACCAGAAAAAATGTTGAGGAAGACGGATTTTTGCTACCCCAATTTCTGATTTCTTAAACTTAAAGAATAACATAATAAAGGGTAGAAAAATAACAACAATGTGTTTGTGGTGCAATGGTAAAGGAGTTGTTTGTTACCTTGAAGGTCTTGTGTTCGAGCCTCACTAAACGCATATTTTAATGGATTTGCATTGTTTATTTTTCTTAAATCAACACTTTGCCCTTGTTTGCAATCATGTTTTTCCCATCTTATGTAATACTTTGCCTAATTTTCTATTTTCTATTTAGTTTTTGGGTGGTTCTCAAAAAGAGACGGTAATCATGTTTTTAAAATATATATTTCATATGTTATTTATATCTTTGTCAAGTGATATTTTGTGAAAGTATTTCTATAATAGATTTATTTATGTATTTTTTTGTTTTTAGGTAGCAGTGTTATTTACAGTAGTTTCCAACATATTTACGGTTAAAGCTCTCTAATTCGACGCTAGAATGAAAAGAAAGTAGGCAAAAGAAATGAGTATAATCTTTTTTTTTTCGGCAGCAGTAAAGTATAATCTTAAATGAGTATAATCTTAAATTGGGAAAAATGGTACGTTAGCCAATGTATATACATTTTTTTTTACAAGACTTGGTTATAATATTTTGCTTGATATTTTGTTGGTTATGCTAAAAGAGTATACAATTATACAAGCTAAGGTTCGTATAAACAAGATGATCACAAGAATTGCTAGATTACTACGAGCTACGGCGTAATCATCAACAATCCAATGCAACGATGGTTACGAATAATACAAACAGACCATTTGTTAAAGATATATGTTCGTTTATTTTCGTGGCTTTTTAATAGGAAATTATATTACAAAAATTTCGCTACCCCATGTTTTCAATCCTGAGTTCGCCCCTGGTTGTTGCTGGTGCTGCTTGGAAATGATCTGCCTGGTCTGGACATGGCTTGTCTTGGCCTGGACATGACTGTCTTGGATTGTTGCTGGCTGAACTTGACTCTCAAAGCTTGTTGGTCCCCTAGCTCCTATTTCAGCACTCATCTAGATATAATAACTTTGAGAAATAGTATCATAATTATTTATTTAAAATAATCTAAGAAAGTTGTTACCCAAACCTTTTTTTCGTTATTTTAACGAAAATTAACGATTAAAAAAAATTCAAGTGCCCGGGCCGTGAGCTCGACTTGAGCCACGTGTCGATTTCGAGATAAGATACGAGAGCTTGGTTAGTGGCCGGTGAAGTGCCCTTAGTAAGACACAGACGAACTAATGCGGCTCGACCTGTCTCGACCCGAATCCGACCGAGATAGACAAGGTTGTCAAGTTTAGTAAATAAAAACAAATCGAGATAAAGTTATTTGGTAATGCTTTTAAAAATATTATTTGGTCTTTTGTAGGTAGATAGTCGAATAGTGTTGCTTATGAGTCAGCTGACGCTAAACCATGGCATGTAGGACGTCGTTTCTGGTCCTGTGCTCGTCCCGGTTATATCTTGTACATTGTTTCAAATGATTTACCTAATACTATGAATTAAAACCGCATGGTTTTATATATAAAAAAATGGAGATGATATCCAATGGTTCACTTTGAGTTTATATTGATAGAAACTAATCGTTGACACATACAATATTACTATTCTTTAAAACTCCTCTCTCATATCTTTGAATCTAGAAGTGTTTTCTTGAAATAGAACGAAAGATTGTATCAATTGAAATCATTGTTTGGTTTTGTTATCTCATATTCATGAAATGTGTTCTCTGTCGCAGGTATGATATCTTTCCAATTGCATTGTATATGATTTCTGACAATTAATTCTTTTTCATAGCGATCACATTATTTGACTTAATGACTTTATAGCCATCACATTGTTTACTTTCATGTCTTTTGTGAGGGACATTTTAATCAAGTGTAAACAAATGATTGAAACGGAGAGACGCTCGGTATTTTGATGATTTATTGTAATGGAGACAAATTTTGGACAAAGTAACAATGGTTGGCATTTTTAGTTGTTGATTTCAATGTAGAAAATTGGGTTATGGTCATCTCATTTTGATATAAATGTTACCAAATGATCTCTTGTGAGCATGTATTATCGAACCTCGTATGTTGATTGCATTAGGTGTTTAGACCCGTTACTACATTGGACAGATTTTGGAAAATCCAACCATGTTTTGCATAAAATATGTATTCTTGGAACTAATTAATGGTTTTCATGTAGAAATTTGAGTTTCTTTGTAGAATCAAATGTGGAGATGGTATTCGGAACGTAGGTTGGCATAGTATTTGTTGATTTTAATTTCGAAATTTTGATTTTGGTCCTCTCATTTTAATGTTGATGTGATTAAGATTCATTACAAAATTGTTGATGATATACTAGTTTAAAACCCATGCACTTGCATGGTTTTTTAAGAGGGGTATATATAAAAAAGAAAGCAGAAAAGGTAAAAAAAAATATTATATTTTTATAGTAAACTTTAAAACATGTTGTTATAACTTAGTATGGTTATATATAATCGATTGTTTTTTTTCATTTTAATTTTATAAAACCCTTATAGTTTTACGGTCGAAAATTATTTAGATACGGTACTTATGAAGTTTTTTTTTTATATTTCTCTATTTTTCATATTTTGCTTCATAATTTTAGAATTTGTGACACTTACAATTTTATTTATTGTGATTTTTAGTAACAAAACTTAATTTTAGTTTATGATTTGATATATAAAAGATGACCATTGTCACGTGGCAAAAATATTAATGTAACATGGCCACTAAAATTGTTTGGTTGCTTAAATTATAAAATTAATGTTATCCTTGTAAATTTATCACATGTACATCAATTTCATTTTTTTCTTGCTTATTAAAATAGGGAAACTCACACCACAATATATAAGTTTATTTGTTTCCTTATTAAGTTAGGCGAATTTGGAGGGAAAACCTATGGATAGACTTATTCTTTTAGTTATAGGGGGATTGGTTGTGCTATTTTCAATCGAAAATCGTGGGATATCGAATTTTTTGTGTGGATATATGTCATGGTTGTCAGAAATGAGATTCCAAGAATTTTTAGGAAATAGGTCATATTAGTGATTATGGAGTATTTCTGAAAGCATGAACCCTTGTCTCATGTGTTTGTTTTGCGCTAGAGCTTTTGGACCTCTACTTGTACTCCCTCCTCCTTTCATGTCATTTTCATACGTTTGCTCAAAATATATGAGGAATTTTGAATAAACGTGTGGAAAGCGCTTGAAATAAGGGAGGAACTAGGATAAACTGTTGATTTCCTTGCAAGGTATGTTATCCTTTTAACCGTGTCACGTTTTTCTACTATCTCATGAACAAGATGTCCATGAATCAGGGCACTGTAACATTGAGCTTCTCAGTTACACCAAAATAAAGTACCATGGGGCTAAATGTAGTAAAAATAAGAAGGTAGAATTTGCTTTGCATTATTTTAAAGTGGGATGCTAGTCTTTTAGAGCTTTTACATTCACCTGTCCTCTGTTAATTATAGGTGGGATATGGCTATGTGATATGTATTGGAAGTTCCAAAGCGCAGACGAGCGCTTAAGCCAGAGAAGTATACAGATTCTTGGCTGAAAGTAGACCACATTATTTCCGAAAAGGAATACTGTTGGATTTCGGGCTTTAATCATGATGGAAGCAGATACATCTTTCACGGAGGTGGACCTCAGGCAAGAAAAAATTGAAGATGTTAGGGAGGAGGGTGAGAAGTTTCATTGTGATCTCTGTGATAAGGAAATGGTTCACAAGATTGCTCTAGTATTACTTGAAGGTCTATCAACTGCTTGTGTTGATAACACAACAGGAGATATCTTTAGAAGTGCTGGCACAGTGGCCGCTGATATTAGGAAAGAAATGATGGAGTATCTCGTAGAGAGGACTCAGTCCTTTGTTGCCGAGTCTCTTATCTTAGAGGATCGTCCTGAGGGGGAAATTTCCGACCAACCTTCTGATTTAATATCTGATTTCATTGAGGACTTTACAGGACTCAAAAGAAATTTACTCAGCCGGGTGTCTGGGTGGCTGCTTAGTGAGACGAGAGAAGATAAAATTGACGACTTTGTTCAAGAAATGGAACTTAACAGCTTTTGGTTGTTGGATCGAAGGGAGACTATCGCACAAAATCTGCTCAAAAATGTCGATTATAAGAACGAGTTTCACTGTAAAATGAAATTCAAATCTGAGATTGATCTCGAACATCATCGTCTGCAGTGTGGATTTAGGACTCTATTGTGTGAAAATGAGGGCTGCAGTGCCACTTACAGTGCAGCTCATATCGAAAAACATGAATTAGTCTGCCCTTTTAAGTTGCTTCCTTGTGAGCAGAGTTGCCCAGCGATTCTTATGAGGCAGGAAATGGACAAGCATTGTATTACCGTCTGTCCAATGAAGCCTGTGAACTGCCCTTTTTACTCAATCGGCTGTAGAGCTACTGTTCCTAGTTCCAACATTAAACAACATTTTTCAGATGATGTTCGTTCTCATATGGTATTCGCTCTTATGTATCTTTACAAGGGTATATCAGCAGAGGATTTACAACCACGAGCCGAACAGATAGACGCGGTAAGTTTAGTGAAACCAAATCAGAAAATATTTTCATGATTTTCGTAAAAATTGGTGACACTAGTTTCATCTTTCAATTTCTCACTAGAGAGTCATGAAAATATTTCCTCATTTGGTTTCTAACGTCGGCTCCAGCTTTCTATGTTGTTCGGTACTTCGGTTGCACTTGCACCCTTGTGTTTCGTCGAATCCTACTATATATATTCTATTTTCTATATCATGAATTTGTTTGTTCAAAATTTAAAGTTTTGACAATTAAAGGTAGTCATTTTGAAAGAAAGAAAGTTATAAAACGGAGTAATTGATAATTTACCCTAATAACATATATGTTCTACTTCCTCTATATCAATCAATTAACCGTATAATTCAATATCCTTCCTATAGAAAGGCACAATCGGAGCTTACTGATTCAAATGAATGGAATATATAATTGACATACTCCATCTTTGTTTTGCCGGTTACTTGCATAATTTACAGAAATTGTGTTTTTCCTGCACGATCTTTACATGTATCATTTCTGCAGGAATCTGTTGATCGGCTTGTCCGAATGCAAGGAGTGAGGTCTTTTACAAATGCAGTCAAGGACCTTGACTCTAAACTAGAACCATTTAAGGTCATAAAGAAGCAAGCAGATCTCGAGAAAGTGTCAGCTGAAGACACAAAATCATCTGAAGATGGAGACGCAAAGAAATCAGAACCTGGAGAGCCTCCAGCAGTAGAACCAGAGAAATCAGATTGAGAGTCGAATTCCTCAACACCGAAAAGTAAGAGTATAGAGCGCTTACATTACTGGTAAACATGACTAATTTGACGCATAAGTAATTTCGTTACTGCTGCCAACAAAAATTAAATAAGTAGTCTCATTGTTGGTACGAACATTACCTGAAATTTTTGTAGTGTACTTGAGGTCAAGAATGATCTAGATATAGAGATGAGTCGTTGATGACACATTTTGGTAAAACATGGATTTGTTGGTTCAAGGATGCATTATTACAAAATGTTACCGTACACATTTGCTTACACATGCGTTGCTTCAAATTGTTAAGTTCTTTTGAGGTGAGATTCGAATTTCGGTCACACGAATGGAGGTAATTATTACGCGAGTAATCAAATTCAACATTAAGTAATCAAGACTATCCTAATGTTGTCCTTCCTAAACTTGGAAACTCGATAAATACGAACTAATGTAAGTTTTCTACCTGGACTGGAAAAACCTTATGGTAAGGCATACAGCAAGCTAATTAATGATTTAAGATGAGTAGCTCTTCTCTCAGACGCATCAGAGATTATTCCGTCCGGCGATAAGACGGACAAAATGTGATCATTTTGATAAATTTCGTATAAACCCGTGCAATGCATGCACAGTGTTTCCATAATTTTACCTTTTATTATACTCTGTATTATTTATAGATTGTAATTTGACAATTCATTTTTTTTTAACGTTTCTCATCATTGTATTTTGATTTAATAAAAAAATATTAAAACAACAAAATTAATAAAGCGATTTGTAATGACGTAAAAAGGTGTATTTTAATGAAAATAGTTTTCACATTATTTATGATATTCTTTTATAATTTTTCTAAGGTAAACAAGATGTTAATTAGAGTAGATTTTGTAAAAATAATTCTCTAAGTAAGGTAAGTATGAGTTCATTTTCCAATTTGTCATGAGATATTCTTGCAAAAATTTCTCTAATTAGCATTTTAACATGTGGCCTTTGGGCAAGCTTATTCTTTTAGTATATAGGGAATGTTCTTATACAAAAAGAACATTACCTCTGTGCTTCAATGGCCCGCAAATGACGAGGTAACAAGGGGTCGGATGTAAATGCTTTAATATGTTGTTAAAATGAGGGGTCGGGTGTAAATGCTTCAATGGCCCACATTTGATGACGAAAATGCCCCTGCTTGTGATGTTTTTATATACTTAGTTTTCAAATGTCTTCAACTCTCTTCTCTCCCATCTCTTCAGTTCATTTCAACTGTTCTTTCCGCTAATTCTTTCCCTAAATCAAGGTAAGATGAATTGACATCTTCTTCTTCAACTCTCTTCTCTCTTTTATTTCCTTTCAATTGCTCTCTTCAAGGTAAGGATAGATATACTTATAATAGATATACTTCTAAACAAAATTGATCAAATACGAAATTACAGTGATTGGAAACAAAATTGAAGACAATTGATAGGATAGATTTACTTATAAACAACAAAGTAAACTGTTATTTAAGGATTCTCAAAGCAATCTTCAAAAATTCAACACACAACAAAAATGTCTTAGAATTTTTTGGGGGAATTTAGCACATAATTCAAAAATTATACAATAAACAAAGAAATCCAAAAAAATTACATATATGAATAGCTTTAATTGATAAGGGGAGATTGATCAAATTTTCAAATTGAATATGAGTGTGGGTAAATTTGGGGGAATTTTGAGGTAAATTTGGGAGATTGAATATGAGGGTGGGAATTTTGGGGAATTAAAGAGGGAATAGAGTAAGAAAGAGTCTTAAACACATTTTACGTAAATGTTAATTAAGTAAGGGGCAATCTGGTCAGATTTAAAAAAATTTCACCGGAAAGTGAGGTTGAGTGCAAAATTTGACCTAGGTGAAAGTTATGGGTGATTTTAAAAAAAAAAAATTATAAAAGGGAGTAATTTTTGAAAATTGGTTAATTTACTCTCTAAAAGGGTCTAATTGTTAATTTACTCTCTAAAATATGATGATTTAAACTATGCTTTGAGTGTTAAGCCCCTTTCGTATAAACGATTATTCGAGATCATGATTAGTTTGAGTTAGAATATCGTTGTTCGTTTGTAATTTACTTTTGGAGGTCGTAATAATTAGCATTTCTTTTAAGTTCTCTAATAAAATTGATAAAGCGTTCTATCAATATGTTTTGACATGTAATACCTCGAGAAAATGAGATGGTAACAACCCTATTTGTCTGGAAATGTCTTGCTAAGGCTTTTGGTTAAATGGTTGGTGTTACATGAATGCATATCTCTTTTGACTTTCTGTAGTGTCATCTTATTTTGTAATTACCGTCTTGATTTGAAAAAAGAAATAAATAAAAAGATGAAATGAAAAAGGAAAAAAAGGAAAAGAAAGAAAAAGAATTATGAAAAAAGGCATCACTTCCTGCTAGACAATAAAGAAAGAAAACAAAAAATTAAATTGTAGAGTCTAAAGCATAGTTGCAAAGGACTTTGTTTTTTTTATGTGTAGTCAATGTTGGGTTTGATGGCTCAACAAGTTTCTCTTGTTTTACTTGGCAATCCCACATAGGTGGAGAACTCCCTCCTCTTCTAGCTTTTATATGGTACTTGGCTTTGTATACTCAAGAGTGATATAAAGGAGTTTTGTATATGTGTATGGGCTTGTGGATTGGACCAAACACGCGCGCATCGCCTCGCCACGCCACGCCACGCCGGGCTCGGGTCTTGGCTCTTGGTAGAGCACCTGCGGTGCGGGCGTAGCTTTCTTTTTGCTACTGTGTGTGTTTAATCTTTTGCGTCCAAATACAATGCACCTACATCTTTTTACTGTCAAAGAATCTCTGTAATTAAGTGCCTGATTAATGGCCTTGATTACGGATTCCTGTAATTAAGTGCCTATTTAATGGCCTTGATTACGGATTCCTGTAATTAAGTGCCTGATTTATGGCCTTAATTACGGAATTGATTCTGTCTTTATGGGGAGCGTTTTTCTGGCTCCTCTACTGATCACTGCCATTATAAATAGCTAGTCTGTCTTCATGTTCAAATCATCAGAAACATTTCTTCTTCTCCTCTCTAAACATAATACAATATGTCTTCTGTTCCTGGGTATGGTTACTGAAAGTTCCAAAGCTCTCATACGCTAGTGGTGGTGTACGGGTGCTGCAGTGTAAACCTTGGGGAACTACCAGCGTGGATCGATTACCACCTTCGTCGTGCCGTAATAGTTTTCAAGTCAGTGGATATTACCACGGCACTGCAAGTTTTATAACTCGATAAGTTTTTCCATTGTTACTCTCTTCTTTTCTAACAATTTGAAAACTAATATTTTCTGCGTAACAATGGTTGTTGTGT
Source organism: Heliosperma pusillum (assembly GCA_022085475.1). Lineage (NCBI taxonomy): Eukaryota > Viridiplantae > Streptophyta > Magnoliopsida > Caryophyllales > Caryophyllaceae > Heliosperma > Heliosperma pusillum. The sequence continues at coordinate 3,020 of JAIUZE010071994.1, read as the reverse complement.
CGAATAAGACTATTCCTGATTTGTCTAAACTGGAGCCATTAGATGGCAATAATTATAAAAGATTGTCTCAAAAACTGCTTATGTTTTTCGAACAACTAGATGTCGGTTATGTTCTGTTTTCTTATGCACCTATTCCTATTACTCTCAATTCTGTTGAAGAAACTCCTCCTCTTGCTGCTATTATTAAGAAAAATGAAGAGTCTTTGAAAAAATATGACAAGGATAATAAAACAGCAAGGTGTCACATTCTAAATCACATGACTAACACTTTGTTCGACCTATTCATGGTTCATAAATCTGCTATACTTATTTGGGAGACGTTAGAGAAAAAATATGGTTCGGATGATGCTGGAAAAAAGAAGTATGTGGTTGGAAAGTGGTTAAATTTTTCTATGGTAGATGATAAACCTATTATGGATCAAGTTCATGAGTATGAAAACTTTTGTGCTGATGTTGTTAATGAACGCATGAAACTAGATGAAGTTTTTTTGGCTAATGTGTTGCTGGAAAAATTCCCCCCATCCTGGAGTGAGTATAGGAATCATCTTAAACATAAGAAAAAGGATTTGTCTCTTCAAGAATTAATAGGTCATATGCGTACTGAAGAGGCTAATCGTCTTAAGGATAAGCTAGTTCTGAAATCTTTTAACACTGTTAAGGCTAACATTGTTGAAACTGGAGGTTCTTCGAATTTGGACAAGTCTAAGGGAAAGGGTAAGATCAAATTCGGTCAGGGGCCGACCAAGGGTCAAAATCAATCTTGTAAGTTTGTTTACAACAAACCGGGCCAAGCCAAGACTGGAAAGTTCCACAAACCTATCGGGAATATTCAGAAACCGGGGAACTTTGCTTGTTATGTATGCGGTCTAACTGGGCATAAGGCGTATCAGTGTCCTCAGAAGAAAGGCGGTCCGATTGGTCAAAATGGTGCTCAAGCCAATCTTGCTGAAAACCAAGATGTCATTGCTGCGGTCATAGTAGAGGCTAATTTGGTTGCTAATGCTGTTGATTGGATTTTGGATACCGGGGCATCAAGGCATTTATGTTCAAACAAGGAGCTGTTTTCCGAGTTTGAAGAAGTTAACAATGGTGAATGTGTCTTTATGGGCAACTCTTCTTCCGCTCTTATTAATGGCAAAGGCAAGATCCTTCTGAAACTTACCTCAGGGAAAACCCTCGCTCTTAACAATGTGCTTTTTGTTCCCACACTACGACGTAATTTAATTTCTGGAGCTTTACTAAACAAAGCTGGTTTGAAAATTGTTTTTGAAGCTGATAAAGTTGTAATTACTCGTAGTGGGGATTTTGTGGGCAAGGGTTATCTCTCGGGAGGTTTATTTATTTTAAATGTTGTAGTTGATTCAGTTTTTAATAATAACATTGCATCTTCTTCTGCTTATATCGTTGAGTCTCTTGATGTTTGGCATGGTAGACTAGGTCATTTAAATGTTAATTCTATTAAAAGACTTAAAGCGATGTCTTTAATTTCTGATTTTAGTAATAGTGAGTTCTCTAAGTGTCCTAGCTGTGTAGAGGCGAAGTTTTCTAAGAAACCTAGTAAGCCTGTTAAGATTAGAAACACCGGACTACTTGAGCTAATTCATACCGACCTAGCTGACTTCAAGAATTCCATGAGTCGAGGAGGGAAACACTATTATGTAACCTTTATAGATGATTATTCTAGGTTTACCCGAGTGTACCTTCTTAAGACAAAAAATGAAGCAGAAGAGATGTTTATCAAGTATAAGAACGAGGTAGAAAATCAACTAGACAGAAAGATTAAGCGTATTAGGTCCGACAGGGGTGGTGAGTATGGTTCTAACTTCCTGGTTAGTTGTTGTGAGAAATTTGGCCTTATCCATGAGAAAAGCCCTCCTTATTTGCCCCAATCCAATGGTGTAGCTGAGCGTAAAAATCAAACTTTAAAGGAGATGATGAATGCTATGCTCTTAAGTTCTGGCCATCCTGATGATATGTGGGGGGAAGCTATTTTGTCTGCTTGTCATATTCTGACCAGGGTACCTCATAAGAAATTAGACAAAACTCCCTATGAACTGTGGAAGGGGTACGCTCCAAATTTGGGTTATCTTAAAGTGTGGGGGTGTCTGGCTAAGGTAGGATTGCCTGACTTTAGGAGACCTACCATAGGACCTAAAACTTATGATTGTGTCTTTATTGGCTATGCTCAGAATAGTTCTGCCTATAGGTTTTTGTCTTTAAGTGATAGATCTATTTCCGAGGCAAGAGATGCCGAGTTTTTTTAGCATACTTTCCATTTAAGGAAAGTTGTTGTGTCGTCTTCTAGTTTGTCAGTCTTACCTAGTCTTGTGCCCTCTAGTTCGTCATCTTTTGATCATGTTGCCGCACCTAGAAGAGGTAAGAGAGCTAGAATCGAAAAAACCTTTGGAGATGATTTTGTTTAGACTTTCCTGTCTGATGCCAAATCTATTAGTTTGATTAGTGATGAGCTTGTGTCAGCCTTTTTAATAGAAGAAGATCCAAAAACTTATGATAAGGCTATGAGGTATATAGATGCTAATTTTTGGAAAGATGCTGTTAAAAGTGAATTGGACTCAATTATGTCAAATCAAACTTGGGAATTAGTCGATTTACCCAAAGGTAGTAGACCCATTAGTAGTAAGTGGATCTTTAAGAAGAAATTGAGGCATGATGGATCAATAGAAAGGTTCAAAGCTAGACTTGTGGTTAGAGGATTTACTCAAAAGAAAGATATTGATTATTTTGATACTTACTCCCCCGTGACCAAAGTTGCTACTATTAGGACTCTTATTTCTTTGGCTGCTATTCGTAGTTTAGTTGTGCATCAAATGGATGTAAAGACAACATTTCTAAATGGTGATCTAGTGGAAGAAATATATTTGTCTCAACCTGAGGGTTTTGTAGTTAAGGGTCAAGAAAGTAAGGTGTGTAAGTTAAGGAAATCTTTGTATGGTCTAAAACAAGCACAAAAACAGTGGTATGAGAAATTTGACAGCACTTTGATAAAGGATGGATATGTT
>JAIUZE010071993.1:0-24664 GCA_022085475.1 Heliosperma pusillum | reverse complement strand
TGTTTAATCAAACTCGACATTTCGTGGCTGGGAGAACTCGGAGTTACTCCCACTGACTGTGGCTTCCGTGTTTATATTTAATGCGGTCGAACAGGTGGTGATGCATACTTTGGGTACATTGACGAGCTAGCGAGCGAAGTATGTACCTTGGACCTATATTCGGTTCTTAGATTGTATATTATTATACACTCTTTTATTTCCGTATTTATACGGGAGATATGTCTCCCGTCTTGTATATTTCTTTTGTAGAATATTATTTCCGTTTTGTAATGACCTCTTTTATTTATGACACCTTCGTATGTATTTTCATCTTACATTTATGTATTTAAATATTTTTTTTCTTTCCGCAACTTTGAGGGTGTCACACAAGTTGATCATAATAGTGTTATGATGATTGGATAATTATAGTAAAAGGCTAAGAATTCGATTTTCGCTTTGAAAGATCAATTGTTAAGTCAAATTGAGTTATTGAACTCAAAATAGGGAATCTACTAAACAAATTGGCCATACCACTTATAAAGATAGTAAATTACATGAATATGAGTTCACTTCTTTAGCTTATAGAACTAGTCTATCTCGAAGCTAAGATTTGATGTCTTTACGATGAAGTCTTTAATAGATCATTACAGGTCTAGTTGTGATAACTTATACCTCATTCAAAAGTATGAGAACAACTTTGTTTGAGGCTCATAAGGCTATCTTTGAAGAAAATAGTTGTATTTATCTAAAGATAGAGTGGGAGAAAATAAGCCACAACGAAAACCTAGTTAGGAACTAGTGTGGAAACCAAAAGAAAATGTTCTTAGGTTAGACTCAAGACTAGTGAGCAGACCAAAACAAAGCGTTCTTAGGTGAATCCTTAGACTAGTGACAAGTGTGAGAAATATCGATATATTTCGTCATTAAATTACGGATTATAACGAAACTATAGTATATGAATTACGAGTCATAAATGAATTGCATAATATAAAATTATAGGAATTTTGAATTAACCTTTGGTCCTAGCAAATTTGGCCTATGAACAATATCGAAATCGATATTCTCCTAATTGTTGCACCTAAGATGCTCCGAGATATGCCTTGCTTGTGCTAGAATTTTAGGGAAAAGTTACTGCTAATTTTTCTTTTGCGATGATGAATGATAGAGAGAATTAGAGAGAAAAATCAAAAATTTTCTTGTTCTCTTCTCCTCTGTCCAGCCGTTCCACTAGGGTAGTAGAAGGAGGAGTCTGTCCTCTTTTTACTACTCTTTTTATTAGGGTTTTGACCTAGTTAACATAAGAGAATAATAGGAGATCTTTTCCCTTATTTTTATCTCCTATTAACCGAAAAATTAAGAGAAGAAAAGACTATTTTTTTCTTTCCTTTTTCGGTTATATTAGCATGTAATATAATATATACGTCAACTATAAATATCCGTCTATTTATAATTTGCTAATTAAATATAACATATTATGTTTAATTACGAATTAACATTTTAATTCATTTCAGCTTATATTATATACATTGATTAAATATAACGGTTTATATTCAATTACGAATTACATTTAAGTCGTCTCAGCTAATATTATTTAATCGTTATTAAATAATCGTATCATCATTACATTGACTAACCTTTTAGTCATGTACATCGACTAACCTTTTAGTCATATAATAAGGCATCAATATGATTATATTATTCATATAATCACATCTCTCAGACACATCCTTTAGGTGTGACTTTTAGGGACCAGTTGATCACCGCCATTAAAATGACAATAAGGCAAGTCAACCGTTATCGATAAACGTTAATCAACTGATAAGAATACAAAGTATACCCTATGAACCTGTAAGAGATTTATTCATGTTATCACACTAACTGTGGAGGACACTAGGTCCAACAATCTCCCACTTTTCCTTACAAGTGTATGTGCAATAACCCGATTCTCATATCCATAAATTTCTCCTACTCAATGTAAAACAATTTGCAAAGTCCGTATTTGTAGTGAAAAGGGGGGGGTAGTATCCTTTTTGGAAGAGGCTCATCTTTTTGAAGAAACAAGTACCATGACTGAAAATGGGAGGCTAATTAATTTAGTCCTTACAAGGTATTTTGTGAGCATTTTGGGCAAGAAATGAGGAGGCCAAGATGAGAACTTGGCAGCACCTTGGCAAGACCAAGACACGGCCATGACAGCCCCCTGGCAGCACCCCTGGCAGAACCCTGCAGGAACAAAAGCCTGCTCAAGGAACCTGCGAGAACTTCTGCAAGAACTCTACAGGAATTCTGCTGGAACGAGTCTGTTTTGCTACAAGGAGCTGGCATATTATTATCCTTGTGAGTTTTCAGCACATGGGAGGTGTTCAAGGACAAATGACATCTTGTGGTCCTTTCTTTTGTCCCTCCTAACAACTACAAAGTTGCTGCCACTTTATGGAAGCAATGGACCAGCTATACAAGCTGCCAAATACGTCCCTTTCATGTCACATGACTAGTTTAGGATGTTAATTTTCCAGCTTGTTATCTTGTCCTCTTGTCCTTTTAATTGTAGCCATTAGATGTAGCTTTTAGATGAATGGATAGGATGTAAAGTGAGGCTCTATATAAGGAACTCACCACCCCATGTAATATTCAGTTTTTGATAATGAATTAAAAAGAGTTGTGTCAAACACAAACTTGAGGGTTAGCTCAAGGAGCACCTCGTCACAACCAATAGTGGCCATGCCTTTCTTGGTTGTTCGATTAAGGGAGGTTAACCTGTGCTAGGCTGTGGTTAAGCTCTCCTAATCGGCCAGGCCTGGTGGTCGCCCTGTGCTAGGCTGTGGGTGATCGACCTACGTCTGTTAGTGAGGTTAGTTTGGTTCTGTGCTAGGCTGTGAGCTAAGCTAAACTTGCTGTCCAGGTTGAGGTCCAAACTTGTGCTTGTCTGTAGTTTGGGTCTTGATCATATCGAGCTTGTGTTAGGGAGGTGGACTTGTGTGGTTCAACTCCTTGGCTCGAGTAGGTTGTGGGTCGAGCCATGAGCCGGTCTTGTGGCCCTTGGTTCACAACCATATCTTTCATGTTTTTCATAGGCTTAGGAAACAAATAAACCCCCATAAGTCCCCCTTTTGTTGCTGCCACTTTGGGGCAGCCCCTTGGTCGTCATTCGGACTTTGGGCCGTTCATAGGGTCCTCCACAAAAACGCATAGACCCCCCTAATTACGCTGCAGTATTTACAAAGGTCGCATTTTACAAGCGATCAGTATCAAGAGTGGTTTTCCCGACTAGAGAGTAACTTAACTGATAAACGAATCATTATTCGAGCATGGCCATGCATTTCAGTTACAACTCCTCGAGTGGCCCTGAGAAATAACAAAACCTAATAAAGGTTGGATATTTTCCTCAACTCGAATCCTGCAGATATAAGCACAGTATGAAATGACCCAGTAAAAATCTACTTAGCCTCCTATTACGGTCGACCATGAGAAAGAAACCAAAGTCACCCAAAAACTGCCTTAATCTCAAGAGACAGTCGATAGTCAAAAGAATCGACTCTTAGGAACACTATGGACGTCCTATCCACGACCTGGCACCGAATGTTCTGAAACATTTAGGACTCCATAACGTTGTCCTACGAGGTATCTTTATAACTCGTATATGTGATCGATCAGTCAATTGTTTGACTTATGGCTCGTTGAACCCACCATCAATCAAATTCACAGTATAATTGCCAGAGTTATCAGCTCATGTAGGCGATTACGGACCAAAACAATTATAATGTAATTCAGTTCACCTTGTGGCGTTCAATGTTGTCGTACAATCCACATGAAAAACAAAATATTAAACAATACGATGATGTTATAAATAGTGCATGAAAAAGATACATTTATCTAATTCACATAAAACAGCTACTACAACTCAGGAACACGTTTAATTCCCATGGAAATAACGTGCACTTCATGCTTATCATATTTTAACGGTTTAGTAAGTGAGAGGGTCCGCGATGTTGTCATCCGAAGCAATCTTGTCAATCACTATGTCCTTTTGCTCCACGTAATCTCGGATCATGTGAGCCTTCCGAAGTACATGTCTAGACTTGTTGCTGGACTTAGGCTCCTTAGCCTGGAAGATGGAACCTCTATTATCACAATAGATGGTGATAGGGTCATTCGAACTAGGAACTACGGTAGTCCTTGTAAGAACTGACGCATCCATATAGCTTCCTTTGCAGCTTCTGAAGCGGCATAGTACCCAGACTCTGTTGTAGAATCTGCTATAACACTCTGTTTAGAGCTTTTCCAACTGACCGCAGCGCCATTAAGAGTAAAGACGAATCCAGACTGAGATTTCGAGTCATCTCGATCTGTTTGGAAACTAGCATCTGCGTAACCGATTGCGCATAGCTTAGTATCTCCTGCATAAGTTAATACCCAATCCTTAGTCCTTCGTAAGTACTTAAGTGTAACACCCGGAAATGTACCCTATTTTTCTAGTAGAAATATTTTACGAAATCTTTTCAGCAAATTTAAGTTTTAATTTAGAATTTAAAGTTTCGAGTCGAATTTAGAATTTCCGAGTTCGTATTTGGAATTTCCGCGAGATTCCATGAGAATCCCGTCTTAAGGCGAGTTTGACTTTTCTTGACTTTTAAGTCGTCTTTGACTTTTCTTGACTTTTAAGTCGTCTTTGACTTTTCTTGACTTTTAAGTCGTCTTTGACTTTTCTTGACTTTTAAGTCGTCTTTGACTTTTCTTGACTTTTGAGCCGCCTTTGACTTTCGTTGACTTTTCCGACTCACCCTACATATACTCCCTCAAACCCTAAACCTAATTCATTTCCTCACAATTCATTTCCTTCTTCTTCCTCACCATAAACACCAAAAACCTTGCCTCCATTTTGATCCGTCTTAGATTCGTCGCTACTTCTTCGTTATTCGCTCAAATTCGCGTAAGTTCGTCTTATTTTTCCCCTCTTATCTTCCTCTATCCTTATTGGTACTAAAATTACCGTCTTTCTCGCTTTTTAAATTATCCCTCTTTCTCAAGGTGAATGATATTCATCTTTTATTATTTAATTGTATGTAGGTGGAGACTAGGAAGGTTTAGAAACCGTTTAAAGACGCGAAAAGGTAACGGTGAAGGGTTACTCGATATCATTTACGTGTTTTATGTGATTTCTAGGATAGAAACCGTATTTAGATTATGGTTAGTATGCTTAGGACTTGTGTTGTTGTTGTTGGTTGTTGTTAGTTGTTAATTGATATGAGAATTGATGATTTGTGATGATAAATGAGGGTTTTGTTGTTGATAACATGTTTATTTTTGATCGTCCTTGAATCCCGTGAAGGACGCAGGCTGCGTCGTAGGACACAGGCTGCGTCGTGGTGACGCAGGCTGCGTCATACGCTGCCAACAGAAATTTTCTTGCACTGACCCCTTTTCTTAAAATGATCATATCTCCTTCGTTACTTGCTTGTTTTGGGCGTGTGACATCTCGTTGGAACCGTAAGAGGTTAAGCTATCACTTCCATTTGGAATTTTTGCATTCTCATATCTAGAACTCTAGTTATGACCGTTTGAAGTGGACCCTTGTTTTCGTTGGTTTCCAAACAACGTTGTTTTGGAGAGGTGATCTATGTTTTTATTCATTATGCTTCACAAACTTGTTCTAATGCTTATGTATCATGTGTTGACTCATGTTTATCATATTTGAACTTATATGATTCCCTATTTTCATGTTTTGTGACGGTTTTTGGTATGTTCTCACTTTGAGTCGGTTTTTACATAAGTTATGATTTGAGCACTAATGTTTTTGTGCTATGAACTCTCATTTCCCGGCTACACCCTTATACTCGTTAGACTGGAATGTCGGAGCGATGGCGTGTATCCTTGATGTTTGTATGCATGTTTAGTGGGGATATGACGACGTTGTTAGGAGGCGAACGCAATGCGTTGATCGACCCGGCCGTCAAATGTTGTATCCTTGCGAGGTGGTGTCATTTCATGTAGCGTACTAGCTTGACTTTTGACTATAGATCTCTTTCCGCCTCTTTCGTGAAGGTTGACCGAATTTGGGGTACTCGGCGTCTATGATTGACCGAGTCTTGGATGTGGAACGTCTTACCACATGTCGAATCGGGAAATGTCTTATTCCGAGAGTCTGGCTAGGTTTAGACTAGGACCGTATTATTATCGTCGTCCTACCGAGAGGATTAGAGTCTTGTGTGTACGAAACGTCTTATCGTACATGATTCCGGGAAACGTCTTATCCCGTGAACTTGTTTGTCTAGGTCATTAGTATACGAAACGTCTTATCGTATACGGTTCCGGGAAATGTCTTATTCCGTGAGCTTCCATTGGCTTGTCTTGCTATTGTACACGATGCTAGTGCGTGCCATTAACCGTGAGAGATTGTGTTGTCATATTCGTATGATTTGATGGTCGTTTGTCAGTTGAATTATACGTGAACATTGAGTTGGACTCTTGCATGAATTAGATGATTGACGTGGTTTATATGTCGAGTTTCTATCTTATCAAGTATATGCCGCTAACGGTGAGATGTAAGCCCTAGTGAGTATATAGTTGCCTAAGAGTGTTTTCCCCGAGTCTTTGTATAACATGATGGATTCGGATTTGTATTACATATGCTCTTATCATTATATATTGAATTGCATATCTATCCTTATCGTATTTCACATGTATATCTATATGTATGCATGCTCTACTTTTGTATTTCCTTCTATGTACGTTTAATGTGATATGGCTGGGAGAACCCGGAGTTACTCCCCACTGACTGTGGCGTTCATGTTTTTCATGGATGAACAGGTTGCTTGATTGGTTGGCTTTTTGCTTTGACTATTTTGGGTTCGGGTGTGAGCTAGCGGGCGTTGTCCCTGGATGAAACACCTCTAGACGTTGATTAGCTAGTTGCTAATGACTTTGTTGTTGGTTAACATTTTGAGAGACTACGTCTCTTTGTTGTACTTCCGTATTTAGTTTGTAATATTTTGACACTCCTCGTTTTATTTAACTTGCATGTATAAAAGTTTTTAAAATACCGTATTTCCGCATATTATTCACATGCTTGTTTGTTTTATATTTCCGCATTTGCGAGGGTTGTCACATTAAGGATGTTTTTGACAGCTATCCAGTGTGTTTCACCTGGATTGCCTTGGTACCGACTCGTCATACTCAATGCATATGCCACGTCCGGACGTGTGCATAACATGGCATACATGATCGATCCTATAGTTGATGCATAAGGAACACGACTCATGCGCCCGACCTCTTCCGATGTCTTGGGTGCCTGAGCCTTGCTCAAATGCATCCAAGAAATCATTGGAAGGTTCCCCTTCTTGGAGTTGGTCATGCTGAACCTCTCAAGAATCTTATCTATATAAGACTCCTGACTGAGTGATAACATCCATCGTGATCTATCTCTATAGATACGGATCCCCAATATGCGTTGTGCCTCACACAGATCTTTCATCTGGAAATGGTTCTTTAACCATACTTTTACCGAAGATAAGAGAGGGATGTCATTTCCAATTAATAGTATGTCATCAAATTACAATATTAAGAAGACAATCTTACTCCCACTCGACTTGACATACAAGCACAGTTCCTCGATCAATTGAGTGAAACCATTTTCTTTTATCAGCTGGTCGAAACGATGATTCCAACTCCGAGAAGCTTGCTTAAGTCAATAAATGGAACGCTTAAGCTTGCAAACTTTCTTAGGATTTTTAGGATCAATGAAACCTTCGGGTTGTACCATGTACAATTCCTCCTCCAGATAACTGTTTAAGAAGGCGGTTTTCACATCCATCTGCCAAATTTCATAGTCATGAAAAGCGGCAATCGCTAAGATTATCCGAATGGAACGCAGCATAACTACGGGTGCAAAAATTTCATCTTAATGCAATCCTTGCAGTTGACTGAAACCTTTTGCCACTAGTCGTGCCTTATAGGTGTCTGGTTGTCCTTCTACGGAATGCTTTATCTTATAAAGCCATTTGCACTAAAGAGGCCGTACCTTATCAGGCAAATCAACAAGATCCCATACGTCATTCTCATACATGGAGTCCATCTCGGATTGCATGGCTTCAAGCCATAGCTTTGAGTCGGAACAGGACATGGCACCTTTATAGGTAGCGGGTTCGTTACTCTCTAGGAGTAAAACATTATCTCTCTCATTCTCCTCGACCATACCAATGTATCTGTCTGGAGGAATGGAGACTTTACCCGACCTCCTAGGTTCTATAGGGATGTTAACCGTAGCAGAAGTTGAAGGAACCTCTTCCTCCATTGGTTGCTCGGTTGTTGGTTCTTGAATCTCCGACAGATCGAAGGTTCTATTACTTGACTTATTCTCGAGAAACTCTTTCTCTAAGAACTTCGCAGTAGCCGCAACAAAAACTCGTTGTTCGGTAGGCGAATAGAAGTAATGACCAAACATTCCTTTTGGATAAGCAATAAAGTATGTCTTGACCGATCGCGGGCCGAGCTTATTGATAAGTGAATATTTGTATGGTTTTAACCCCCAATCTAGCTCAGTTTTGTATGTCATTTGTGCTTTGTTAAGCCACTTTATGAGCTAATATCGTCTTCTAGGCGAATTCCTATGTTCTAACCTGTTTTGTAGGGAAAGTGACGTTTCTATGCCCTTTTTCTATATTCCCGAGCATTTGCCTAGAACCCGACGATTGGAGGAAGAAAGCTTGACCAAGTGAAAGGCATTTCAAGAAGGTTCACTAATTCGAAAGAGAGAAGAAGCATAGAAAGTTTCGTAGTTGTCGGAAGATCAATCAATTAGACGGGAGAATTCATCGCTTTACATCGTACCCTATCAACAAACCCGATTGTATAATTCAAGGGGAATGTTGGAAGTCAAGTCAAGCAAAGGAAGATGAAGCGTTAGTCAAGAGCTTCCAGAAGACGACTTACCCGATCGAGTAAGTGTGTACCCGATCGGGTATGTGTGCTGCTTCGAGCATTGCGGCTCTTTCATCCTATTTTTTTGACCTATGTGTTTAATGCCCGACCTCTTCTCCACGAAACCCTAATACTATAAATAGATGCTCTAGCCCTCATATCAAATCATCCATCTCTTCACACAACATCTCTTCTCTTCTTACATTTCTCTTTAGTTCTTCTTCTTTCTTAGTTTAGTTTAGTTTTAGTTTTCTCTAGTTTAGTTTAGTATAGTTCTAAGTTTTCTTCAATTGTAGTTGTTCAAGTTGTAATTGGAATTCAAGTTTCCGGGTTTGCATTTCCTATTCAAGTTCTTATTCCATTTCAATCTTTGCTCATCCTTTTCGATAATCTTTATTCTCGTCTTTACATTATAGTTTCATTTTCTTTTAGTATTTCCTTTATCATGTTTATCATTCTTAGTTTTATAATCTTAGTTTCCTTTTCATTGTTAATCATGCATAAGTAGTCACCATTCTAGGGTGTAGGATAGCCATGTTAGATTAATTAAAAGATGATAATTGGATAAAAGAAATTGTGCCTTTAAAACGTTGTGTCTATGCATGTTTGGATTGTAACGATAGTTATCGATTTTTGGCCAAAATCATTTGACTAGTATGGAATTCTTTTCCAAGGTAGATATACGAGATTTGAATAGACAAAGCATGACATGGTGGATTAAGACCTAGTAAATCGCACTAAAAGCCTGCTAGACCATCTGATCTATGATTGTAATGAACACATCATTCTTACGAACTCACAATGAATTATTTGCATATCCTAAATCCAATTTCATCAATATGTTAATCTACATGTGTGAACCTACTTCCCTAGATTCTTTTCTTTATTGCATTGTTATTATTTAGTAATTAGTGACAAACATTTGCCAATCGTCCAAGGTAGAGTTCTAACCATAACTATTCACAAGTATCTCCCGTCTCCCCGAGATCGACCCCTTACTTCCCTAATTACATTAATTTGTTGTTAGCCTAATCTGGATTATTTATCTTTGATTAGGGTACGCGAGAACCCGATCAAATTTTGGCGCCGTTGCCGGGGATCGAACCCGGGTCACCCGCGTGACAGGCGGGAATACTTACCACTATACTACAACAACCCGATCAAATTTTGGCGCCGTTGCCGGGGAGCACGGTTTTGTTTATTTGTGATTAGTAGAGTTTTACCTTGTCTTTTTCTTTTTTTCTTTTCTCTTGTCTCGAGGAACACTTGTTCCTTGAGATTTTTCTCACCTTTTCCTTGTAGTGTAGTGACTCTTTTCAGATAATAGGAATATTTTCTTTCAAAGGGTTTGCTTTATTTTCTCTCAATGACTATCTATTTCCAACCTTCACAATGCGAGAATGATCCTTTCCATGAATACCTCGACCGATTTTATCGCTATCATAACCATATTATCTCTCTTGGGCATACCCTTGATGAGACCTATATGAGACATGTCGTGATTCATGGAATGCTCATTGAGTGTCGTAGCCTGGCTATGCAATTGAGTGCTGGAAGTTTATATCAGAAGAGAAGAAAGGAACTTTGGATTTTCTTGGACTTTATGGCATCCCAATCTCTGGATGAAACGCACCGGCGGTTGAGAATCCAAGAGCAAATCAATGAAATCAGGGCTCAACTTCAAATACTCAAAGGGCAAAAGGAAGAACCCACTGTTAAAATTTGTAAGCCAATCAGTTTTCCTTATGCTTTTTCAGCCCCCCCATGTGAGTCTATTTTCTCCTGTGCTTTTTCATGTCCCCCATGTGAGTCTAATTCTCCCCAATCATATGAATTAATAGATGACGATGATGATGGTCCAACCTTTTCTATTGAAAGTCACTCTAGTGTCGTTTCATTTGGCAATTTTGAGACCCCCATTATTGATATTAACCATATGGTAGTCGAGACTTTAGACAAGGATGCTGTTAAGCCCATTTGTGACTCCAATGGAGAGTTGTCGATCGAGTCATCAGATTTCTTTGAAAATCCCTTCGCTAAGGATATTCCAGATTTATTTGAAAATGATAATGGGTTTTGTGAACCTAGCTTTGAAATTAAGTGGGATCAACCACCCATTTTTGATTCCCAATCCTTTGATTCACCCTACCCCCAATTAGAGTCCACTAATGATATTTTGGGAACTAATTGTTTGTTCCATGATCTTAAACATTTCACTCCATCTCTCACTGACGAGTGGAGCACTTCAGTGGTCATCTATGAAATTTGTCATGCGCACAATGATAAGATATATCAATTCTTGCCTTCAATATTTCATGCCTATATCTTGTCAATTGCTTACATATGTTTTTGTATAGCCCATGCGCAGGTATATGATCGACTTCTAAGGGCATTGACATGCTTTTTAAGGCACAAAGAATGATTTTCATTAATAAAGAGTCTAGCAAGACATTTAAATTGCGCTGCTCGGGAGGCAACCCGTGTTTCTTTTCTTTTTGCATTTTTATTTTTGTATTCCCTTTTTGGTTGTTAGGATTTACCTTGCAGATGACAGAATTTTTGAAGAGAATCTATAAAGACCTTCCTTGTCAAGTCCAAAAGACTAGCTTGGGGGAGTCCGCGCTGACTAGTAAACTTCACTCTTCTTTCATTTTTCCTTTTCCCCATTAAGCATCTCATTGCATATTTTCTCTTTGTGCTCACATTGAGGACAATGTGATGTTTAGCTTGGGGGAGGGATTGCATTTTCCCATTTGGCATTTTAGTTTATCATTTTTCAAAATTTTGAATAAAAGAAAGAGAAGATTTTTGAGAAAATTTAAAAAATTTATGAACACAATTGAATGCTTTTCATGCTTTGCTTGCTTGTTTACTATGCTATCATGTTACATTTCCCAAACTTAGAGCTTTCAGACCATAATGATTTAATTATCATTGAATTGTGCATACATGGGGAAGTCTTGTACACAGTAGACATGGAATGAATCTATAGATGAGTACGCTTGATCTTGACATTTGGCAAGTTACATATATTGTAAGGTAGAACCTCCTTAGACTGGTACATCTATACCCAGTCTCATTTAGGTGTGTGTAGTTCTCCTTGTGATATGTGTCATGTCAAAACGCATAAGTATGGTTCTCATTTCATTTCTATAAGCATTGCATTCATGATTTACTATGATTTGAAGCCTTTTTCACTTTAAATTGCTCCTCAAAATTAGCCCCTTCATACAATAGCTTCACAAAATAATAGCTACACATAAAAACTGCCTACCTTTTGAGCTAGTAGCTAGACTATGGTGTATGGGTGCTCTTTTGAGAAGATTTTGTTCTTATTTGTCAAAGTGAATTTGGAAAACGAAAAAGTTCAAGAAGTGAAGTTATGTTCAGAAAAAGAAAAAAAAATATAGAAAAAGAAAAAAAATGAAAAAAATCGGAAAATTGAAAAAGAAAAGAAATAAAATAGAATTGGTTGTGAGTATCTCCTCAAAATGTCAAGTCAATATTCAGAAGGAGTTTACCCTTGTGTTTCGTACGTAATAAGCCAATCTGTTACTTCTGTCTTCGTTTTTTGTCTTCTGGGAAATTGATCGAAAGTTTGGATTGAGTATTCATTTATCATTGGTCAGTTGCTAGCTCATTCTAATCTTCACATGACCATAACTGTTTGTCCACCTTTCACCCATTTCCCAAAGCCTTCTTCATTATTTTTCGGCTTCTTTTCTGTGTGCATTGTGATCTTTGACTCGTGTTTTGAATTGTTTACCATATTAGATTGCGGACACATTTTCATAAGTCGTAGATAGGTGAGTGTCTCAAACATTTACACATAAAGAAATCACCTTTTACATACATTGAGTGTTCGAGTGTGCCGTGAGAGTCCATTTGTCAAAAGATCATGCAAGAGCCGAAAATCTATAGTGAAATTCTTTGTGCTACGTCGTTATGTAAATCTCAACCATGTTTATGTATCATTCTTGCCCACGTTGTTTTTGGGTTATGATTCATTATGTTTTCAAAGCTTTATGTTGAGATTTGTTTCTTGATGGTGTAGTAGCCAATGCTTGCAACCTTGTCCTGGTTTTGTTTGTTATGTTTGCTTGAGGACAAGCAAAGGTTTAGCTTGGGGGAGTTTGATAAGTGAATATTTGAATGGTTTTAACCCCCAATCTAGCTCGGTTTTGTATGTCATTTGTGCTTTGTTAATCCACTTTATGAGCTAATATCGTCTTCTAGGCGAATTCCTATGTTCTAACCTGTTTTGTAGGGAAAGTGACGTTTCTATGCCCTTTTTCTATATTCTCGAGCATTTGCCTAGAACCCGACGATTGGAGGAAGAAAGCTTGACCAAGTGAAAGGCATTTCAAGAAGGTTCACTAATTCGAAAGAGAGAAGAAGCATAGACAGTTTCGTAGTTGTCGGAAGATCAATCAATTAGACGAGAGAATTCATCGCTTTACATCATACCCTATCAACAAACCCGATTGTATAAGTCAAGGGGGATGTTGGAAGTCAAGTCAAGCAAAGGAAGATGAAGCGTTAGTCAAGAGCTTCCAGAAGACGACTTACCCGATCGGGTAAGTGTGTACCCGATCGGGTATGTGTGCTGCTTCGAGCATTGCGGCTCCTTCATCCTATTTTTTTGACCTATGTGTTTAATGCCCGACCTCTTCTCCACGAAACCCTAATACTATAAATAGATGCTCTAGCCCTCATATCAAATCATCCATCTCTTCACATAACATCTCTTCTCTTCTTACATTTCTCTTTAGTTCTTCTTCTTTCTTAGTTTAGTTTAGTTTTAGTTTTCTCTAGTTTAGTTTAGTCTAGTTCTAAGTTTTCTTCAATTGTAGTTGTTCTAGTTTTAATTGGAATTCAAGTTTCCGGGTTTGCATTTCCTATTCAAGTTCTTATTCCATTTCAATCTTTGCTCATCCTTTTCGGTAATCTTTATTCTCGTCTTTACATTATAGTTTCATTTTCTTTTAGTATTTTCTTTATCATGTTTAACATTCTTAGTTTTATAATCTTAGTTTCCTTTTCATTGTTAATCATGCATAAGTAGTCACCCTTCTAGGGTGTAGGATAGCCATGTTAGATTGATTAAAAGATGTTAATTGGATAAAAGAATTTGTGCCTTTAAAACGTTGTGTCTATGCATGCTTGGATTGTAACGATAGTTATCGACTTTTGGCCAAAATTATTTGACTAGTATGGAATTCTTTTCCAAGGTAGACATACGAGAATTGAATAGACAAAGCATGACATGGTAGATTAAGACCTAGTAAATCGCATAAAAAGCGTGCTAGACCATCTGATCTATGATTGTAATGAACACATCATTCTTACGAACTCACAATGAATTATTTGCATATCTTAAATCCAATTTCATCAATATGTTAATCTACATGTGTGAACCTACTTCCCTAGATTCTTTTCTTTATTGCATTGTTATTATTTAGTAATTAGTGACAAACATGTGCCAATCGTCCAAGGTAGAGTTCTAACCACAACTATTCACAAGTATCTCCCGTCTCCCCGAGATCGACCCCTTACTTCCCTAATTACATTAATTTGTTGTTAGCCTAGTCTAGGTTATTTATCTTTGATTAGGGTACGCGACAACCCGATCACTTATCCTCGTGTCTCCATTTGACATAAGCCTCGCAGCCCCAAACCCGAATAAAGGACAAGTTAGGGACCGTTCCCTTCCATAACTCATATGGAGTCTTGTCTACAGCTTTAGACGGACTTCGGTTAAGTATAAGAGCAGCTGACAAAAGAGCAAAACCCCATAATGAATCAGGTACTACCGTGTGACTCATCATGGATCGAACCATATCAAGTAATGTTCGATTTCTCCGTTCGGACACACCATTTAATTGAGGTGTTCCAGGTGGAGTTAACTGTAATACTACACCACAGTTTTTAAGGTGTTGATCAAACTCATTTGAAAGATATTCGCCACCACGATCTGAACGAAGTGCTTTAATCTTTCTTCCCAGTTGGGTTTCAACCTTATTCTGGTATTCCTTGAACTTTTCAAAGGACTCACTTTTATGCTTCATTAAGTAGACATATCCGTATCTACTCAAATCATCCATGAAAGTGATAAAATATCTATAGCCGTCTCTTGCGTTTATTGACATAGGTCCACATACATCGGTATGTATGAGTCTTAATAGGTCACTAGCGCGCATTCCAACACCTTTGAAGGAGATTCGAGTCATTTTACCGATAAGACATGATTCACACGTGCCAAATGATTCGTAATCAAATGGGGAGATAGTCTCATTGTCAATGAGCTTCTCTACACGTTTCTCATTTATGTGTCCCATACGGCAGTGCCATAGATAAGTTTGATCTTTGTCACCAACCTTTAATTTCTTATTATTCACATGCAATATGTCTGTGGTTTGATCTAAGATATAAATTCCTTTCATGGAAACTGCTTTGTCATAAATCATTTCATTAAAAGAGAAAATACAGCTATTGTCTTTTATTGAAAATGAAAAACCGTCTTTATCTAGTACGGAAACAGAAATAATGTTCTTAGATAAACTGGGTACATAGCAACAGTTATATAAATATAACTCAAAACCACTCGGGAGTTGGATTACATATGTTCCCACTGAAACTGTAGCAACTCTTGCTCCATTCCCCACTCGCAGGTCCACATCACCCTTTGCGAGAGGTGTGATGTTTC
Source organism: Heliosperma pusillum (assembly GCA_022085475.1). Lineage (NCBI taxonomy): Eukaryota > Viridiplantae > Streptophyta > Magnoliopsida > Caryophyllales > Caryophyllaceae > Heliosperma > Heliosperma pusillum. The sequence continues at coordinate 9,063 of JAIUZE010071993.1, read as the reverse complement.
TTAGGCCCTGCAAATGATTACACAGATGAGAACCACAACCTATATCAAGTACCCAAGTTCCGAAACTTGCATGGTTAATCTCAATCATATGAATAAAAGATGACATACCAACAGGAGTGACGCGGCCTGCTTTTATGTCCTCACGGTACACGGGACAGTTCCTCCTCCAATGCCCAGTCTTGTGGAAATGGTGGCACTCGATGTTACTGTCCTTGCTCTTAGCCTTGCCTTGTGAGCCACTGGTCTCACCAGGCCCACTCTTGCCGTTTCATGACTTTTTAAACTTTGGCTTTCCTAAAGCTAGGTTGCCACGAGCCTTGCCCTTATTGGAAATCATGAGAACATCTTGCTTCATGCTCCCACTTAATTTCATATCATTCTCGGTCTGTACGAGAAGTGAGTGTAGCTGATGAAGACTTTTCTTCATATCATTCATATGGTAATTTGCCCTGAAAAGGGCAAAACCATCATGAAGTGAATGAAGCACACGGTCAATGACGATGCTGTCACTTATTTTGCAATCAAGTGCCTCCAGTTTCTCGATATTCTCAATCATATCAAGAATGTGTGGGCTAACCGGTTGGCCCTTCTGGAGTTTTGCCTCAAAGAAGCGACAGGTATGCTCATAAGTAACGATCCTCGGTGCTTTTGAGAATTTGTTAGTGAGCGTGGTGAAAATCTTGTTTGCACCTTGGGCAATGAAGCGTCTTTGCAAATTGCTTTCTATTGCAAAGATGAGTACGTTCTTTATCGCACCCGCTTCCATAACGAAGTCACTATATTCAAGTGTCTCGTTAGCTCTCGCATTGGGGCCTAGGTTTGGCGGTATTAGCTCAGTCAAGTACTTGAGCTTAGCGTTAGCAATGGCAGCATTCCGTAATGCCGCCTCCCAGCCCGCAAAGTTGGACCCGTCATTCTTCAGTCGCGTGGACTGATTCATGTGGTCCATAAAAGCTTTAAGCCAGGATTCGCGCGCGAGCGTGGCACTTGGCATTGGGATATCAGTATTTCCAGCCATTTTTTATATGCAGTATTATCAATATAAACGAGTTCTACACTGAAAAAGAAGAAAAAAACATAATAAGCATACTCATCGACTAGAATTTAAGTCTAGTGCAAAATTTGTTTTAACGCAAAGACTCGAGCATTTATGCACTTGACCTCCCTCAAGAATTATATAAATGATCCCAAGACTCAATTATCTGTAAAATGATAAGCCAACCTCTTGGCTAATTCTACCATTAGAATTCTTGGTCGATAAATTTCTGTAAATTTTATCTTTAGTCCATCATAATCACGAGAAACTCTTCGGACTATAATTTTGAGATAAAAAATGTCAACACACACTACTTACCCAACGTAGAAGGGGTCATATAGAGAGTAAGGTCCTATATGCCTACCGAAGAAGAAGGGATTCATAGTAGTTTGGCCTATAAAGACTAGTCTCAATTTTAGGTTTAGAGGAAGGTCCCATCAATTTTATTTTAATTCAATTTTAAGTGAACTAATATCTAGCATCCGAGAATGAATAAACTAAAATGATGGCTTAAAATCGAGTGACATCTTTATGTCCATGATAACTAATATTCAAACTATATGAGTCAATTTTCATGCATTTTAGTAGTAGGTGATTTGGTTTAGGCGGAATATGATGCACTAACTATCATGTGATGAAAAAGCAACAAGAACGAAAAAATACATAAAAATATTACAAATTCCTAGTGTGGCTTATCTACCAAAATGAACAAAATACAACTTTGGAATCCAACCTATTTGGACCCGAGAAGCTTGTTGATGCGTGCATTTTATATAGACCTTTTAGGCCATATTAGCACGCATTTCCATGCTTATTTAGTAGTGTTCTACTACAAATATCCCCCGAATAGTCTACTTTGGTTTGATTTTTAATATTTGCAGATATGGACCAGAATGACGGAAAACTAGCTATTTTGTAGCTCCTCAAGCATGCATAAGTGAGTCGGAAAGGAATCATGGTGTCGTGGAATGCATGAAGTCGTGTTGAAGGAATGGAGGAACGAAATCCATGAGCAAAACACTTGTTCGAGGTGTAAAAGCCTTCGATCGATTACTCTATTAATTAGAAGACCTCGATCGAGCGTTCTTCTGCTCGATCGAGCTGCTAGCCTTGGACGTTTACTCGATCGACCACTAAGAGTACTCGATCGAGTACTTTTGACAGCGGATTCTGCTCGATCGAGTGGTTCCATGCTGATGGGCTTCGCGAGATAGTGTGTTAAGCAATGGACGCCTTGTAATTTGTTATTTTCTTTTTGACTTTAGGGTGGAAAACGGGAATAAGAGGGCGAACTTCGTACCCTAGACTTGATCTTTGATTTTTATTTTTGATCTGAATTTGAGGACTTCCTCTGACTTTCTTCTTCTTTCAAATTCGGGTATTATTGTACTGGAATTCAATTAGTTATTTCTCTATGTCTTTTTGTTTCTTATCTATCATTGTTGTTGTTCTTCTTTCAATTATGCGTAGCTAATTCCTTTGCTAGGTTTTAGGGGAACCGTGGCTTAGGTAAGATGAATTGATTAGTATTCTTTAAATTAGGTTTGGATGCAATCATCGCATTTAATAGCTTTTAATTGTTTGAGTCGACGCATTCAATTGATTGACTTGATACTCCCTTGACCTAGATCGAGAGATTGGAAAAGGAAAGATCAGTGATGAACATTGGGATTATGCTAATGAGGGCGAGAGCTAAGTTAGTATATCTTAGGGCGAATAGCGGACCGAAAGGACCTTTTCACTACCCACAAACCTGTTTAGACTTTACCTTGATTTTAATCCTGACCCTAGATGCCATGGGGAACCGCCAATCCTAGTTCTTCTCCTTTCTGTTATTTCACTCTTTATTTCTCTTCTCCTTTCCTCTTGTAGTGTTAGGAAATCAATTAAACAAAACCCCCAATTCCGATACTTGACAGACTTAGCAAGTTATAGGATTCCCTGTCTCTGTGGATTCGACACCCGAGTGCCTCTACTGCATTTTGTTGAGACCGTTAGGTTTTATCTTTGATAGGATTGCGATAGCCGTATCAAATTTTGGCGCCGCTGCCGGGGAGACGGTGTAATTTTGTAGCTTTCTTTAGTTTGTCTTTGGTCTCAAGGAATTTGTTCCTTGAGGCTTTTCTCATATTTGAGTTAGTGTTAGGATTTGCAGGTACAAATCCTATAAGAGGACCATTTGAACCTGCTAATGCTGTAGTTTCTCTGCTGGATGCCTAAGATTGCGAGTCACTCTGAGCTCAGTGGTGAGACTCTTACCTAGGGGAACTACTCTCCCTCTTGCTTATGAAGGTACCTTCACAATACATCCGTCTTACTACAGTTTAGTGGAACGGAATTTATTCGGGGGTATGGTAGATGAAGACCCAGCTAGGCATGTAGAGGTATTTACAGACTATTGTTCCGCCATTCCTGTAGTTGCTGGTGTGACGCAAGACAAGGTAAAGCAATTCCTTTTTCCTTTTTCCTTGACTGATGATGCTAAGGATTGGTGGAGAGATTTAGATAGGAAGGCTGTTGGGGTTAAAGATTGGAGTTCGTTAGCTCTAGCCTTCTATAGACGGTATTTTCCTCCTCAGCGAACCAATGCGCTGCGCAGCCAGATCACGAATTTTAATCAATCTAATACTGAAGATCTTGAAAGTCCATAGACCTTAATTAGACTCCTCTAATTAATTTCTAAATTACTTTTTAATTTAGTTTATAATGATCTATGTAACATGCATGCAAATATAAAGACATTTATATAAAAGAAGAAATTTCCTCACATTGATATGGAAATTATATGGGCACAACAAGAACTCCTTCTTGTTGTTCTTGAGCTATAAATATGGATGAACACAAGAAATCTCCAAACAAGAAGACCTCCTTCAAGTTGCACCAAGATGACACCAAATAATCTACCCTTATTATTAACTAGATAATAAGATAGATATAATACTACTAATATTATGACTATATTACTACACTAGTAATACTTAGTAAATATTAGTATATGAGAGTTTTAGTGAGAAGAAGGATTTTAGAAAGAAGTATGACAATTGAACAAAAATCAAGTCCTTAGAAAAATGAACACAATGCTCATTTTAAGGCCATTTGGCCGGAATATTTAGTCCACAATTGGACTATTATTTGTTCAATTTTATCACATGCATTTGAGTGTAGTGTTGTAGAAAAGATGATGATTGTTTACTACTTGTTATGTCACTTTCAAAAAGTAACTAAAGAGTAAAAATAAGAACAAAATCATCACCATGTAACTACTACCAAAACCGGTTCATTATGGCCTAGTTTGGTCCATTTTGATTTTTTGATATTTGTCTCACAAATACTTATTGATCATATGGTTAATTATCTTGTATAATTAAGTGTTAATTTGATCATATAACAATTATATGACTCAATTAAATAAATAATATGTACTTAATATTTTAAGTAATATTTTACCATTATATCAATATATAATGGGTCCCACAATGCTTAGTTTTTATTTTACAACTCCTGTAAATATAATTAACTAATTACCTCTATCTCAAAACCTCAACTAATTTAGTAATTTAACGATTAATTACTAAGTTAAATCTTATTTAATCGTATTAAAAAGATATAAATTTATTAGTCAATTATCGCATAATTGAAAAATAAGCTTAATCGAATTTGAGTTCTTAACTCAATTTCTAACAATTAACTCTCGTACATATCGAATATATGTAATGTACTAATTAACTGTATCGTATACAAATAATTAGTTACTATTTGGATTTCATCCTTTAGGTGTGACCGAAAGGGATCAGTTGATCACCGCCGTCAAACGACAATAACGTCAAACTCTAGTTAGCCAACCGTTATTGATTTACGTTAATCAACTGACTAATCATATATATAGTCAATAATTATCCCAATTATATTCCATAATAAGATTTATTATGTGGCGCACTATTGTGGAGGACACCTACTCCAACAATCTCCCACTTGTCTGACACAAGTGTGCGTCACCGATTCTCTTGTCTCTTTATCACATCTCCCACTCAACGCAAGGTGTCTTTCAGGTCGCACTTGCGATTGACAATATCTAGAGTGGTTTTCTCGATAGGGAGAGTAACTGTCTGACCGGAAAATCTACCATAGATCTCTTTCCGAGCGTGGCCACGCATTTACAGTAACTTCTCCTCGAGTGGCCTAAAGATGTTTTTACCCAACGTGGGTGGACAATTCCTGTTGATCCATCTACTCTGTATGATGCAGATCACCATGATCCAGAAGAAGTCCATCGGCCTCCTTTTACGGCACGACCTAGAACATCAACCAAAACCAATCGGAAACTGCACCGACTCAGATAGACGGTCGCCAGTCAAAAGAATCGACTTATAGGAATAAGATAGAAGACCCTGCCACGACCAGGCATCAAATAATTGATTTAAGGGTCTCTACAATGTCACTGTCCGACAGAGTGTCATACAGTCTGTCTATGTAAACGACCAGTCATCTCCATGACCCCATGGTGCTGAACCAACCATCGATCGACTTACAATCTAGTCATTTCGAGACGTCACCTCATTGAGTGACTAGGGACAAAATACTAAGTTCGTCCTATTCACTTGAATTGGGTTCAACCTTTCTTTCAACCAATTCGGATAAACAAAGTATTAAAATTTAGTCAAACTAAATAATGGAGTTTTTAATGAAACTCTAACAATGAATGCGATTATCAAATATTTGGAAAATTTGATACGCTATCAATAATTTCATATCTTATAATCTTTAGCAATTCAGGTACATATTTCAATCCCCATTGAAATGACATGACTATCATGTTCAGCCTGCAAAAAGCATGGCTAATGGATTAGCAATACTTGCATCCTTCCTATCGTTCTGATTGCTATTTCTCTTTGTCTACGTAATCTCATATTACATAAAACTTTCTGAGTACGTGTCTAGATTTGAATCTAGACTTAGGACTCTTGGCCTAAAGGTAGCTCCCACTATTTTACCAGTATAATGGGATAGGATATACAGCTATATGAACTATTTCTAGTCCCTCCAATACTGTCGAATCCAAGCTACTTTCATATGCATCATCATATGACGCAATGTACTCCATTTCCGTTGTTAATTCCGCAATGATAAAACTTCCTGGAACACTTCCAGCGGATAAATGACATTTCTATTTGAAAATGTCACTCCTACTTGGAACCTTTCCAATAGTATTTTCTGTTTGGAACTCTTCCAACAGATAAATCTTCTATAAAACACAGCCAACTCGTGATTTCAAATCACTTTGATCAGTTTGGAAACTGAAGTCTGTGTAACCCTTACACGCAACTCATTTTAAACTCCAAGCACATGGAACATATCTTTTAGTCCTTCGCAAGTACTAAGGATGTTCTTTATGGCTATCAAGTGACTCTCACTTGGATTTGATTGCAAATGATTCGTCATACTCAAAGCATGCGAAATGTCGGATTGAGTATACATCATAGCGTATATAATTGATCCCGCAACGGAAGCAAAAGGAATCAATTATGATGTGTTCAACTTCCTTGAACTAGTCAAAGATCTTATCAATATAAGAATTTTGACTCAATGCTAATATCCTTTTAGATTTATCTCCGTAAATCCAGATATCCAAAAGATGTATTCTACTTTTCCAAAATCTTTCATCATCTAAAATGATCAATATGTCTCCACATATAAGACTGATGCACACCACATTACTCCCACTAAACTTCATGTATAAACATAATTCCTCGAGATATCGAGAAATATTTTGCAACATGATTGACACACTAATTTCAACTCTTTTGTGCTTACTTAAGACATACTCTTAAGCTTGCAAATTAACTTAGGATAATTAGGATCTACGAACCCACAGGTGAATATAAAATATACTCCCTCTTCTAGAATCGTATTCAAGAAGGTGGTTCTTGAGATTCAGTTGGCATCATACTATTATGATATGCTGTAATCGCTAAGTATATTCGAATGGATCAAAGAATTAAGGTTGGTGCAAAACTCTTTGCCTACCAAGTTATCTTTGAAAACGTTTTAATGTTCATCCATGCAAATTTCGATCTTAAAAATCAATTTACATTGAAGAGGTCGTACTTCTTCAAGTAAAATTTACCAGGTCACATACCTGACCATCATGCATGGAGTCCATTACGAATCGTATGACTCTAAGCCATATCAAGAAGTTGGGACTAAAACAGTCTTTTATAAGTCACATATTTCATCACTATTAAGGAGTGATAAAATTCCACCTGTCCTCCTAGGTTCCGAAGAAACAACTACTGAACAAGCAATGAGGAAAACTTTTTCCGGACCATATGCTTAGTTTGTGGCTCTTGAAACATTTTCTCCCACTCTGTCTTATCAAGAAATAATCGTATTTTTTTATTGAAAGACAGCACGAGTCACAAACGCTTTGTTCTCGTGGTCAATGTGGGATTATTGAGCACTTGCTTCATTCAAATAACTTATAAATTAGGTACGCTACCTACCCATATCATATATGGAATGAAATCAGACTGTTTTAAATGTGTTTTAATATGGTGGGAAAAGAAATAGCAGACAGAAATATTAAGATCCCAAGGTTAGTCAAATGGCTCATTTTGACTTGATAAAGACAAAACCATATAGTATAAGGTTCTGTTTCTCTATTCAACAACACCTTATCTAATAATGTGTGTTAGAGAAGTTAACTTGTGAAACCATTTCACAATACTTTTGGTGAAAATCAAAGTCAATACGTAGATATTTATAGTTACGATTTAGTCGTAAGTCCTTGATCTAATGCTCTAGTGGTTAACTACTTCTCATTGAAGCTCTTTGAACTTTTCAAAGATTTCTCTTAGCACCTCATTAAGTAGAATCAAACATCATATCTACTTAAATCGTCGGTAAATCAAGTGAAGTAATAATTACCATCTCTGGTTGTGTTTGTTATTGGACCACACATATTCTAATGTAATAGGGCCAATAACTAACTAGTTCGATTTCCTTTTAAATAAAAAGGGCACGAATCATCTTGCCTTGAATACAAGATTCGCACGCACCATAAGATTCAAAATCAGATGGTTTAGGGATAGTTGTCAATACTAGCCTCTTAATGTGCTACACAATCCAGAATTAAGATTAGATAAGGGTCACCAATTTTGAGCTTTTACAATCTATATGACAAACAATTATTACTAGTTTAGATCAAGAATATATTTACCTTTGATTGGTATGGGATAACCATTGACCAAGTATAGGTATAAAAAGATACAACGTTTAATCTATTCACAAAAGTGAAACACTTGTGTCGTACACTCAAGTGGATACTATATTCTTTATTTAGAGGTTATGTACATAATAACGTTTATTGAAGTATACCTCTAAATCCAAAACTAGATTGATCACATTATAACTTTTATATGTCTCTATAGAAATAAAACTACAATAGTTATATTTCCCTTGTAGGTCGACATTTAATTATGGTTAGTCGTCGCACGAATCATTATGCATTGAATACATTGATGAAAACCATAATAGGTATCTAATACCCAAAAATTGCATTTAGCAAAATAAATGTCGATCATATAGATTTTATGGGTGAAAAATTACACCCTATTTCTAACTCTTTAGAATACTTTGGGAAGATTACACTATAAAATAGAATCGTCAAAAGTTGGGTTCGACACCTTGCTTGGGTTTTGACTTTACTATTCAAAATAGTCTTGCCTTTATCCCTTGCCTTGTGTTAAAGTCTAGCCAACTTACTCTTGAACCTCGTCTTAACAATTAAGAATATAAACATCATTCTTAGTGCTCCCACTCACTTTCATGAATCTCTATTTAGACAAGTATATTGGAATTATTGTGAAGACTATTCTTCATTTCATTCATGGTTTTACCTTCAAAAGGATAAACTTTTCATGAAGTGATTACTGTATTTGGTTTGTTCACGATTTCAAATAAATCGATTAACCTAGTCATCCCAACTGTTTTGGCCTCTTTTGAGGTAAGCCTCGATAAGGAGCATTATG
>JAIUZE010071992.1:0-24637 GCA_022085475.1 Heliosperma pusillum | reverse complement strand
GGATGGGTGACCTCCTGGGAAGGTTCCCGGGATGTGCATGAGTGAGGACAAAATGCGCTGGAAAGGACCCGTGTTGATCTGTGGGCCATGTACACAGCCTGGAGAGCTATCATGAGTTACCGCTCCCGACCCAAGGTTTGGGCCGGGGTGTTACAAATGGTATCAGAGCAACCCTGCGACCGTGTGGTGATGGAGGCAGTTGTTATACGCTCCATTGTGATCACCCACCTAGCGGGGGAGGATTCTGGGTTAGCGTTTATGCTCCCAGGCGCAACGAGGACGTTGCGTTCTTCAAGTGGGGGTGATTGTAACACCCCACATTTGTTGAAGAGGTCCATTGATAGGCTTAAATGACTAGTGCTTAAAGGGTTTGAAAGTACTACTCATATCAACAAAGTGCACTTTCTTTTCTGGTCATCCATGCAAAAGAACTCAAAAGTTACGCGTGCTTGACTGAGAGTAGTCTTGGGATGGGTGACCTCCTGGGAAGGTTCCCGGGATGTGCATGAGTGAGGACAAAATGCGCTGGAAAGGACCTGTGTTGATCTGTGGGCCATGTACACAGCCTGGAGAGCTATCATGAGTGAGCGCTCCCGACCCAAGGTTTGGGCCGGGGTGTTACAACAGAAGCGACCCCCTAAGCAGAGTTTGCTAGTACTTAAGCTGGCTCCATTCCCAAAGTGGAAGCAATTAGGCAGCCATGCCCCCGGCTTGGTATCAAAAGGCCGAAGTCAGTGACACAATAGCTATCAGTGGTGAACATATACTCGTTAAAGATAGTACTGCCTATCCATGTCAGGGTCCAAGATACTCATTTAGAATTAGAATGGTCAAGACGCCATATAATCATAATTCTCTATGAGTACTTAGTCAACACGACATATATCAGACAATTAAACAGTCACGGGAACAACTTCCTATCATGTGACTAATTGCATATAAATCATATTCAAATATCATATCGCCTCAAATCTACTAAGGCTCAATCATTCATTAAATAAAACCTTACTTGAAGACAAATCCCCGACCCGAGTCCCGCGACGGGTCATCAGTCAAAACGGGACTGACTAGATCTTATTTTGACCAAACCCGTTTGGTCAAACCGGCTAGAAACAGAGTCTTTACCACATAGACTTGGACATAAAATTATCATATTCATTACATGTTATTTTATTAAAACTTCTAACATGTGAATTATTAAAATCATACGAAAACCCGCTTGACTTAAAGGATATCAAATTAAACTATATTCTCGTATTATAATTTCTAACATGTGAGAAATAATAATATTATGAAAACCTTTTAAAATTAAATAATTTACTTATTAAAATTTCCCACTTGCTAAATATTACAAAATACGATAAAATAACAATAAACTCAAAAACCGTCACAAGTCCAAAGAGGTGACTCATGGGCTGATTTAGGCCGAACATAACACGGGCCTGGACTGGGCTGTTTTGGCTGTTTTGATCGACTTTACTAAAAACCGTTTCTTAATATTCCCGCATGCTTAACATATTTAAAACCCGTCAAAACAACAACAAAACAATCAAGTATCGACACAACCCCCAAGGACCAACCATGAACCAATCCAGACCGGCCTGGACCGGGCCTGAACCGGCCTGAACCGGCCTGGTATGGGCTGGTTTTTCCGGCCACCTTACACGGTTCTACCCACAACAAACACCAAAATATTTCCAACATGTTTAATTAATAAACAACCATTTTAACAACCATCCATACAAAAATCATGAGTATGAACAAATCATCCTAATATGTCAAGAACACTAAACTTGTTATAAATTCATAAAACATAATAATAACAACTACTTATCATGTTACTAACTAAAAACCGTAAATAACAACAACATAAACAAAAACCAAAAGATATGTAACATTAAATTCGTAGAGTAACTCGGAATCGTTACCTTAGCTAGCAAAATCAAGTAGCACCAAAATAAGAAGTAAAGAAATAAGAAACCCGTCTACTAGTCTTCTCCTAAAATATACGAGTCACCAAACTCGTCTTCAAAATCTTCCCCTATAATAAATGACAAGAATAACATTATTAGAATTAAAACTTGATTTTCCATAATTAAAGTGTTGAAAACGATTTTGTCGGAATTGAAAATAAACCGTACTTGAAGATGGAGAGCGAAGAGGAGATTCTAGAAATATAAGTTAGGACGGATTTGAATAAGTAACGAAGGTTTTGTGACGATTTTGCTCAAGAACGACGAAGAACGATGAAGAACGATGAAGAACGATGAAGAACGATTAAAGAAGTATTAATTAGATCTTAAGTAGATTTATTGTAAAATGAAAAGGTAGTTAGTGAGTAATGGTGGGTGATTGGGCCGTGTAAATATAGAGGAAATATGGAGTCGGGTTTTGAAATTGTTGTTACGGAATTGACTCGGGTTTTATAATTATATTACGGTAATTGATTAAATATAATTAGATATTAAGTTAATTAAACCAAATATCTAGATATTATGTTATTGTAATGAAAAGAAAGAAAATATCTAGTCCTATGAGAGGGTGAGAGAGCCGTGTGGTTTAGGTAGTAGTCGGGTCTGATTTTAAGCGATTTGCGTAATTTTCGTTGACGGATCGATAAAGTTACAAATATCTTAGATATTCGTATTAGTTTAATCGAAAGAATTAAAAGATCTAAAGTGAGTGGAAAAAGGTAACATGGGGCGTGTGACTCATGCTAAAGTCGGGTTTCGGGTTTGTTTCGGGATTTAAGTTGACTCGGGAAGAGTTAAATGACGTTCGGGGTTAAACCGTAAAACCTTCTCTTTAATTCCGAATAAATTCAAAATAATTATATTAAATTATCATAAATTCAAATAAATCTTAATAAAAATAAATTAAATTTATTATTTTTCAAATATAATTTCGGTCGTTAAAATTACGAGATGAGTCGGGAAAAGTCAACGAAAGTCAAAGTTGACTTAAAAACGGGATTCTCATGGAATCTCGCAGAAATTCCAAATACGAACTCGGAAATTCAAAATTCGACTTGAAACAATAAATTCTAAATTAAAAACTTAAATTTGCTGAAAAGTATCCGTAAAATATTTTCACTAGAAAAATAGGGTACTTTTCGGGTTGTTACAATGATGCTCTATGGGCCGAGAATTCCATGAAGGCCATTAGGGATGAAGCTATGACGAATAATCCCTCTCCTTCTTTCACTCCTAGGCCAAATGTCTATGGGAAGAGACCGTTTACTCCGTCTTTCTCTAACTCTTATGCCAACAAGAGGAGATTCAATCCTCCTTCAAATGCAAATGCAAGAGCTCCCGCTCCTTTCATTCCCCGAGCTACTTCTAACGTGGCTCATAGGCCTTATGCTCCTCAAGCTCAAGGTCGCTTATGTAGCCGTTGTAGACAACCACATCACCCCGGTGTGGCATGTTCAACCGACCCTATGTTTGCTTCTTTTGCCAAAAGACGGGTCACTGTTATGATAATTGACCCGATCGAAAGTTGCCCCCTCCAATTGCCAAACCTAAGGGTTCTATCTTCGTTCTGAGTCGTGCCGAAGCCGATGCTCATCCGGAGATAATTACTGGTATGTTCTCAATCTTAGAGCAACCGTGTCTTATTCTTTTTGATATCGGTGCTTCAATGTCCTTTGTGTCTTCGACTTATGCTAATAAATTATCTATCGAGCCTACATCTAGTGAGGATACTCCCATATCCTTACCATCCGGAGAAATTATCTCTTGTTCTACTCTTTATCCTAATGTTCCAATATCTATTTCGGGTTCTATCTTTCCCGCTAATCTCCTTAAGTTCCCTCTAGGAGAGTTCGATATAATTCTAGGTATTGATTGGTTAGCATTGTACCATGCTAGGTTCGAGTGTAGAGATCAAAAGATTTATTTAAGGAGTCCTTTAGGAGTTAGAATAACCTATAAGGGATCTTATCCCCGAAAGGGTGTGTCTTTGATTTCCACAATGAAGTTGGTGAGTATGGTAAGAAAGGGTCACCAAGCATACTTGTGTGTTGTGACTTCTACTACTACCTCTTTGCCAAATATTGAAGATGTGCCTATAGTTCGTGAATTCGTTTATGTATTCCCTGAAGACTTGCCCGGGATCCCTCCCGAGCGTGATGTTGAGTTCTCTATTGACCTTGTACCTGGTTCCGGACCCATAGCCAAAGCTCCTTACCGTATGGCTCCAACCGAGTTGAAAGAGTTAAGGAAGCAACTTGATGATATGATAGCGAAGGGTTTTATTCGACCAAGTTTCTCGCCTTGGGGTGCTCCCGTTCTCTTTGTGAAGAAGAAATATGGTTCTATGAGGCTTTGTATTGATTATCGTGAGTTGAACCGAATTACAATCAAGAATATGTATCCTTTGCCAAGGATTGAAGATTTGTTTGATCAACTAAAGGGTGCTTGTACTTTTTCCAAGATTGATTTGAGATCCGGTTATCACCAAATTCCCGTTCGTGATGTTGATATACCGAAGACCGCTTTTAGTACAAGGTATGGTCATTATGAGTTCAAGGTGATGCCATTTGGATTGACTAATGCTCCCGCTATTTTCATGGATCAAATGAACCGCACATTTAGTGAGTACCTTGACAAGTGTGTGGTGGTGTTCATTGACGACATCCTTATTTTCTCCAAGATCGAAGAAGAGGATGCTATTCATCTAAGGACTATTTTGGGTGTTCTTCGTCGTCAAAAGTGGTTTGCTAAATTCTCCAAGTGTGAATTTTGGATACCTAAGGTGTCCTTTCTGTTGGAGTAAATGTCCTCAACAATAGTGCGATCACAAAATATAAATCTCGGTAATAAGAATACAAAGGGATGATGAATGTTATAGTCAACTGGTCAACATTAATCGGTAACGATTGGCTTGCTAGAGTTTGACGTTACTGTCGTATGACGGTGGTGATCAGTTGATCCCTTAAGGTCACACCTATAGGACAATTCCCTTAATTGTAAAGTTAATTAATTGTATATCGATACAGATTAATTAAATCCTTAAAAATGAACAAATTCTATTTATAAGTGAAAATTTATGTCTTATTGTAATGAGATTAAATAAGACGCAATTTTCGTAATTTAAATGTTTTATTACTAAAATTGATTATTGTTTATGAAACAATTTGAGATAAGAATGATTAATTGATTATAATTACAAAGAGTTGTAGATTATATCAATTGGACTTAATGTGACCCATTTTATATATATGTAATTATGAATTACTATTTGTCTTGTTATATAATGTGAAATGATATTTAATTTGTTAAATATACATTTATTTATCCTAATGACATGTGACTTGGTACATGACATACCACATTACAAGTGATAAAATTACAAAGATAAAATGGAGTCCATTTTATGTGGGTGTGCCGTTTTTGGGCTTGATTAAGGTAAATATGATTATTTTAATTGTTAAAAACATCATCATAATACCTATATGCCTAGCCCTTGGCCTAAGATTTTGATAAGAACAAAATGTGAGCATGGTTGGGGCTCTCCAAAGACATGCATGCCGGCACCCCACCCCCCATAACCCTATGAGAATAAGTTCTCATTTTGCACAATAAAAATCATTCATGCAAAAATCTCTTTATCTCACTAGAATTTCTCATAAAAGAGTATATGAGTACTTTGTTCTAAGAATCTAATATCTTCATATTCATTACTATTGTAGTAATATTATTAGAATTAGATTTTCATTTTAAGGTTACTAATAATATTTCTAATAAAATTATTATTGGTATTAAGGGATAGTCTTGGGTGCAATCAAGAGGAGAGTTTCTACTATTGAAACTAGGAGTTCATCCTCAACTTATAAGCTCAAGAACAAGGTAGGAAGGAGTCCTATTTTGTGCCCAAATTTGTTATAAGATCAATGTAAGGAAAAGTTTCTTCTTATCTTTGTATTTTAGTTATGCATAAGATCCATTAGTTTAATGGGTAAACTAATTGTATAATGATATTAGAAATGTCTAATATCGAGTTTAAGAAACTTACAAGCGGTATCAGAGAGCCTTGGTTGTTGCATGCATAATCGATTTTTAGATTTTTCGAGTTATGGTAACTTGAAGATAAAATCACAAAGTTATTTGCATGTCAATATATTCTGGTCCTAATATGATTTTAGGTCATTTTGATAATTTATGGAAATTTATAGTGCTCAAATATGATTTTTAGTATTTTTATTACATTTTAATGAGTAATATGATGTTTAAAATGCTAAAAATAGTTAGACTTATCTTATGACCTTGAAATATTTACAAAATATCACACATGCATTTTACTTACTGTATGTAAAACTTCGTGTGAAGTGGATTTGTTTCGTGTGATTTATTATTTTTATATGATAAAATGAAATAAATAAAGGTCAAATGGTTAAAAATACTTCCACTTTGAATCTGACCATGAAATTTTAGTATGTTGTCACATGCATGTTTTCCTGTTAGACTGGAAAATTTGAGACTAATTTGATTTGTCTAGCATGATTTATGATTTTTAATGTAAAAATGACATAAATAGTGACTAATTTAGCAAATATAGCTAAAATAAATTTCATGTCAAGAGAAAATTGTTCCTGGTTGCATAAATGTCCCACATTTCAGATCTAAAGTTGAAAATTTAATATGATTAATTTTTGCATGCTTTATGTATTTTATTTGATAAAACCGATAAAGCGCAACCACTTTTCTCAAAAACCGATTCGAAATTTTTAAACCATGATTTTTTGACATTATGAGTGTCATGGAAATATTCCAGAATGTCCAAGAATTTAAAATTCAAATTTTGAAATTATTGTAATTAAATTTGAATTTATTTGATTAAAATATGATTTTAAAAGTCTAATTATGAGCAATTAAATAACAACAAGTTGAATTATTGTCAAAAATTGAGTAATGACTAATTTTTGAGGCCTAAATGAGTTGGGATAATTAACTTGGACTTAAATATGATTTAAGTATTGTTTTGTGATTTTAAAGTGTTATTATCACACATTTCCATAAAACCGGGTTATATTCGATATAAACCGTTAATTAGAGCGATTTGGCATTTAACATGAGCATGTTTTATACATATTATAATGCTGCATTTTATTTATGAATGTCATATTTTCAATTTATGAATGTCATATTTTGGTTTATGTAATTTGGAATTATGTAATTTTTCCTTGTATGGCCTTAGTTTTAATCGATATTGCCCGAAATGTAAGGGAATATTGATTCGGTTGTAATTTAATGTGATCTCGTATCACTTTTATTGTATTATTTTATTTTACAAATGTATAATAGGAAATTATTGTAATTTTATTATATATTTTGTAACTAATTGTAAAACCGGAGTTTCCCAAAGACGGTGCCATTCGGAAAGGAGTTCCGAGAGAGAGACGGTGACCTTGGGAGGCGTGCTTATGAAGTTCAAGGGACCAAAGGAGTTGGTTTCCGAACTTGTAATAGAATATATGATTTTCTATTCTAGGAAAGGCCATACTAGGAGTTTTATTTTTATGCTTGCATTTTTATTTAATATGTTTGCATGCATTGCCAAATCGCCATAACATGACATGCATATTTTATCGAGTATTCGACCGTGTCAATTAAAATAATCGTTAATTCATCGATTTAGTTCTCTTTAACATGATAGATTATAAATTGACAAGACCTCTCATAATAAATAATTGAGATCAAGCCTTACCAAATGTAGAACCCATGAATCCCAATTTCGCAAGGAAGTAGGCTCGGCTTACCGGGGTGCTAAACTTGTTACGTTGGGTAAGTGGGGTAATAAATGTTATTATTTCGAAATTTGGATTGAGCTCAACGGAAGTATTTGCGACCGTAGCCGCTTGTGTTCCGGGCTTAAGATAAATATTAAAGTAATATTATCGATCGAGAGTTCTAATGTAGAATCGATTAAAGAGTTAATCCACCGAATTGTGTAAATAAGGGATGAATCGGCTTACCGTGCCCAAGTTAATATGAATTTGGATCTCGGAATCATTTATAATAGTTGGGTAGAGGTCACTATTTAAATGTTAAAACTTGTTTAAAATGTTTACAAGTATTTAAAATGATAAATGTTAACATTTCCTTTATGTCTTAAATTTGTAGTTAATTTTGTACAATCGCAATGGCTAGTTCATCCAACACCAATGCTCCAACTCTCACAAATGTCTCATGGCTTCGATCCTTTATGGATCGATGCAAGTTAGAAAAGAATGGCGCTAATTTTGCCGATTGGAATGCGCAACTCCGCTTGGCCGCGGAAGGTGACGACAAGCTTCGTTACCTTACCGAAGCCTCTCCCGAAACAACTAACGAAAGGTCAACAACCGTCGCAAGGCGAGCCTATGAGGCTTACCAAAAGAAGCCGCCGCGATAAAAAATGTTTTGATCTTTTCTATGGAGGTCGATCTCCAAAGGAGTGCCATAAAGATGAGCACGGCCTATGAGATCTATGCTAAACTTGTGACCATGTTTTCACAAGCTCCTAGAATCGTTCAATATGAAACGGCATCCGCTTTTTTCGACATGAATCTTAAAGAGGGCCAAAAGGTTAGCCTTCATGTACTCAAATTGATTGAGCATGTCGAGATTCTTAAAGTGCAAGGGGTTGACATTCCCGAACAACTCGTAATTGACCGTGTACTACATTCCTTGGGGAGAATAAAGGCATATGTGATGTTTAGGGTAAACTACAATATGCAAAATATGCAAATCTCTCTCCACGAGTTGCACAAAATGCTTGTGCAAGCGGAGAGAGACATGAAGCTAAATGTTAGCACCACCAAGGATGTACTTCACATCAATAACAAGAGTAAGGGGAAGTTCAAAAAGAGTGCAAGCAAAGGGAAGAAGCCCTCCACCTACAAAGGCAAGGGAAAAGCTATTGAGAATAGCTCACCCAAGCCTAAGATAGGTGCCTCAACCGAGGACAAGTGCCATTATTGTAATGGCGTAGGGCATTGGAAGAGGAATTGCCCCAAGTATCTAAGAGATATCAAAGCCGGGAAAATTTTTTCCGTTGGTAAAATTTCATCCCTATCATTTATGTTATGATATCAACTTTGGTATATAAATACAAGTTGTGATTCTTACCCTTTTTAATTGTAATTAGGGCACCCAAGCAAGGACAAGGGCAAGGACAAGCAAGCCTAAAGAGATTCTTCAAGGGAAGCTAAAGTAGCCCCATGGATGAAGACATAAGGAAGCTTGGACTCATTTTGTTTTGTCTTCCTTATTTGGGTTGTATTTTGTGACTTTGTTTTAGAGACTCTTTATTTCCTTGTTTGACAATGGAAATTTGTTTATTTCCTTTTATGAACAATTGATTGTAATTGGATATTGGTGACTTGGTTTTCAACCCAAGTCACTCGGTTTATGAAACTTTTTCATTCTAAAACTTGTCATTATACTCTACTTGAACTAATAACATAAATTATATCGACTCAAATTGATCACGTAAATATTATGATGATGGGATCATTATAATAAAAAGGCTAAGAATTCGATTCTCACTTTGAAAGATCAATTGCTAAGTCAAAATTGAGTTATTGAACTCAAAATAGGGAATTTACCAAACCAATTGGCCATACCACTTATAAAGAAAGTAAATGACATGAATATGAGTTCACCTTTTTAGCTCTTATAGAACTAGTATATGTTGAAGCTAAGATTCGATGTCTTTACAAAGAAGTCTTTAGTAGATCACTTAAGGTCATGTTGTGATACTTCCACCTCCCTTACAAGTATGAGTACAAATTGTTTGTGGCTCATAAGGCTATCTTTAAAGAAAATAGTTGTATTTTTCTAAAGATAGAGTGGGAGAAAATAAGCCACAACGGAAAACTAGTTAGGAACTAGTGAGAAAACCAAAAGAAAATGTTCTTTGGTTAGACTCAAGACTAGTGAGGAGACCAAAAGAAAACGTTCTTAGGTGAATCCTTAGACTAGTGACGAGACCAAAAGAAAATGTTCTTGAGATAATAAGATTATGATCTATGTAAGTGGAAGCACCTAGAAATTTTAAAATATAAAATTTTGATTTTCTAACATAAGAGACTTATGAAACTAAATGGATTGACATGTAGATGTCTACAAAAGCTAAGTTAATGCGTAACTATGCTTAGATCCAAATCATCAATGAAATACCTCATAATAAGTGTGTGCAAGATACACATCAAAACCACATGTCCAAATAGGGATTTGGAATAGGATGTGTACATGACACAAGCCTATTGTATGTATCTACCTAGAGGTTATGATATATGATAATCTTTTCTATTATAAGATATAAGAAGGGTTTCACTCGAATTGTCGAAAAGTCATGTATAGACATGAAAGTCAGTAGGAGTTAAAGTCATGTATAGACATGAAGTTAAGTGGGAGTTTAAGTCATCATGTAAAGACATGAAGTTCAGTGGGAGAAATTGTTTTCCACGTGAATGACGTTTCACTCATTAAGAGTGACATATTCATATTACCTTTTTGAAAGGAGTGGTTGGATTTTAATGTTGGATGAAAGAGGGCAACGTGTATACTGAAATCAAAATCTATTGTGGAATAGAAGATTTTAGCTTGGCATTTAAAAGGTATCTTATATTGATAAGATCCTTAATCTATTCAACAAGTTAAAATAGGTTGTTTATGTTGATAAAAGTGGGATCACTATGAAAGGTGAAGTCATCCACTGAACCTAAGAGTTGTTGATCATATGATATCGATCATGTGTGCCATAACATGCACATACCTAAATTAATTGTAAGCTAGGAGCATGACAAGCCCACAACAAATCAATCCAGATGAGTGTCATTGGATAGCCTACAAGAACATCCATAGAGTTCTCGAGGAGAACTAGGGATACATTCTTGTGTTTGGTAGAGAAAATTTGACAATGTGGTAAAGGTTACACAAACCCAAATTTCCAAACTTATAAGGATTTATTCAAATCCTAGGCGTACCTTTGTTATAAAAGAAGCGAATAACTAAAAGGATGATTGAAGAGTCAATCATTATAAATTTTACAAATAGAGACCTAGTACATTATGATGAGGATAAGGTGGCTTACAATGAGCTAATGGTAGATCATTACACCTAAATACCTAACAGTTATCATGATAACAAGTGGGAGCATCTTTCAAGTTAAAGAGCCCAACACTAGATAGAGATCTAGAAATGTACGTAGATGAATTCATTTTATTAGGAATAATGTTGGATGGAAGGAAAAAGCAATTCAAAAGGTTGGAATAAATGAATATATGGTATATTCACTACCCAAGCCTTTATTGCATTTAAATAAGATCGTCATGAATTGTCATGGACGAAATAAACTTTAGATTATATGATATGAAGCAATACTAATGTGTTGATTGTTCATATATGATAATCACATTTATCGTTTGAGTTTCTAAAAACTCGTCTTGTGCTTTGTTATATCCAAATGGGTTGTAGAGAAAATTTTGAATCCCATTGAAGTAGACTGTATTAACATAGCATTGGCCCATAGTCACTTATTGTAATGAAACTATTCAGAAAGACAAGCTAAACAATGACAAATTGAACTAAGGTTAGACACTTTGAAATTGCTCTGTTTTGTTTGGACTGGAGGCTGAAAGAAAAGAGATAGAACCTTAACCAAAGCACAAAGCCAATGGTTGAGGGTTGAACCTTGATCCCAGCACACAACTAAGGGTCTAAGCTCACTTCCAAGCACAAAGCAAAGGAAGTTGTCTCAAGCACACAGCCAAGAGATATTAACAGAAACAAGGTTTCAGTTTTATGTTTTACTTCAAATCTACCTTTCATTCATTAGGAATAAGCCTTATATAGGCAATGAGATTACATCTTACTCGTTCAATACATCCTAGGGGCACAATTGGCTTGCAAAAGAAACACTACATTGTTCAGACTAAAGCAATAAAGTAGAAAAGCAGTTCTAATGAGACAATCTGCCTTAATTGGGTTGTTTAGGTTGAAACTGGTGGAGGAGTGGACTTTCAAGCTTGGTTCTTGAGCTCAACTGAAGTGGGATGAATGGCAAAGGTCCTGCTAAAAGGCCCTCGAGCTTGTTTGATCAAAATGGGAAAGTTTGATAGTGACATTTTAACTACTGCAAAAGGACTGAATTCTGGACAGTTTGGGTTTGTCCCTAAGCTAACTTTTTGTGTATGCATTTCCTGAGGAAGAAATCCTGGACAAAGTTGTAGAGGACCCTCCCTAGGACTTAGGTTGAAGGTTGGTTAGGCTTGTTTGAATGTGTGAGACCCCCATGGACCCTACTTAGAAAGACTGTGACTGACTGTTTGTGGCTGAGGGTTGCTATTGTTGTGTTGGGTTTGTTTTGCTTTTGGCTGTGTGTTGTTGTGGCTTAGTCGTGGAAAGTGGATGGCTAGGCTTTGTTCTGGCTGGTGTGGTATTGTCTTTGCTGGCCTGAAGTGGTGGTCACTTGGACTGAATAAGACATTGTCATAACTAGTCATGGTGTTGTCTGAATGGTTGTTGTTGCCTTGAATGATGTTGTTGTCTTGATGTTGTTGATGTTGAGTCTTGTCTTGAGCTTGTGTCTTGCCTTGATCATGAACTCCCGTTGCAACCTCTCTTTCTTGAAAAGGATTTGCCCTCAAATCTTCATCACCTTCATCATCTGATTCACCATGGTAGGGGCTCAGGTCTCCAACATTGAAAGTACCATGGACACCATAGCTTCCTGGTAGATCCACTTTGTAAGCATTTGTGCCTATCTTCTCCAATATCTCAAATGGCCCATCAGCTCTTGGCATGAGCTTGTTTCTCCTCTTGTCTGGAAATCTCTCTTTTCTTAAATGCAACCATACAAGATCCCCTGCCTTGAACTCCCTTGCTTTCTTAGGCCCTTTGGACCTAGCCTTGTACAACTCATTGGACCTTTCAATCTGCTTCTTGACTTGCTCATGAATCTGTATCATTTGCTCAACTCTTTTCTTTGCATCATAGCTTGCTTTGCTTCCTTTGACTGGTGCTAGGTCTGTAGGCATGAGAGGATTAGTTCCATAAACTGTTTCAAAAGGACTTTTACCTGTGCTGCTGGAGGGAGCTCTGTTGAAGGCAAACTCAGCTTGTGCTAGCCTGAGGTCCCAATCTTTTAATGACTTAGAAACAATGCTCCTTAAGATCTTTCCTAGTGTCCTGTTAGTGACTTCTGTCTGCCCATCAGTTTGGGGATGGTGAGAAGTACTAAACAAGAGCCGTGTCTTCAATAACTTCCACAAGGTTCTCCAGAAGTGACTCATGAACTTTGTGTATCTATCTGAGACAATGCTCCTAGGTACCCCATGTAACTTGACAACCTCCCTCAAGTATAGTTCAGCTACCCCCAAAGCATCCTCAGTCTTCTTACAAGCAATGAAATGTGCCATTTTGCTGAACCTATCTACTACCACCATGATTGAATCCTTTCCTCTTTGAGTTCTTGGTAAGGCTACAATGAAGTCCATGCTAAGGTCTTCCCATGGCTTATTTGGTACTGGAAGTGGTGTGTAAGGGCCAGCTTGAAAGTGTGCTTTGGCTAGTTGACAAGACCTGCATCTCTTGAGGGCATCTTGCACATCACTGAGCATCTTAGGCCAATAGAACTGATCTTGCAATATGTCATAGATCTTCTGCACCCCAAAGTGACCAGCAAGGCCATTGGAGTGAACCTCTTTGACCAGTAGTCCCCTATAAGGTCCCTTAGGCACACATAGTCTGTTTCCATAGAACAAGTAGCCTTCCTGAGCTGTGTACTTGCTCCCTTTCTTGACTTGCCCTTCCTGATACACCTCCCATTCATGCTTGAAGTCTGGGTCTTCCTAATAGAGCTCTTTCATGAATTCAAACCCCAACACCCTTTTTTCCATGAAGGTTAACATCACAGATCTTCTAGACAAGGCATCAGCTACAACATTGTTCTTACCCTCTATGTACTTGCTGGAGAATGAGAAGGATTGTAAGAAATCTACCCATTTGGCATGCCTGGGGTTGAGTTTATGTTGTCCATTGATGTGTTTGAGAGCCTCATGATCAGAGTGAAGCACAAATGGCTTAGGCTTCAAGTAGTGTCCCCAATGGTTTAGTGCTCTCACAATGGCATATAACTCCTTGTCATATGTGGAGTAATTAAGCTTGGCCCCATTTAACTTCTCACTGAAGTATGCAACAAGTTTCTTCTCTTGAGTAAGCACAGCTCCTATGCCAAGGCCACTGGCATCACACTCTATGCAGTGATATTATAGGGGTGTGTTAGGAATTGGACCCTAGACTCCTATCTAGCACTGGATATGGATGTTACTCAACTCCCACAGCTCAACACAGGGAATCAAACAACAAACTAGACTAGTTAAGGCTCCTTACCACAGCCAAGCACAGGTAAGCAGACTTGAACTAAACAACAAGCAAAACACCCCACAGTCTATGCACAGGGATATCTTAACTTGCCACAGACTTAGATCAACAACCACAGCCTAGCACAGGAAGTTATCTGGCCTGACTTTCAACCAAGACAATGCATAAGTTGGAAAGATTTTAGAAATGAGAACAATGCTCAGTTTTTTCATTCAATAATCAACTGCCTTGTACAAAAGAGCATGGGTCCTTATATAGGCCTCAATGCTGGATGTGATTACAACCCTAGAGTATCATCTAAGGGCCAAGATTAACTATTAAAAGATGACAAAATACTGGCTAGAAATACAGACTGCTAATGCTAAAAGAAAAACAATAAAACAGACAAAATGCAGACATTTGACAATGACATGCTCCAGGTTGTGCTTGTTGCTTGGTGTTGGCTTGGAACTTGTGGACGAGGCTCATCAATGCTCCTTGACCTTCTTCTGCAGTAGTTCTAATAGTAGGGAAGACAAGGAAAGACTTTTGGAGATAGTCTTTCAGTTTTTAGCTAGAAATGGAAAGACTGCTTTATGCTTTATGCTTTGGGTAGGCTGTTTTGATTTGGATTTTTAGGGTAGTTGTGTTGTGTTTTGGAACTGGTTCCCTAGGACTTTTTTGGACCTAGGTGGGTAAGGTTTTAGCTGGGCTTGGTGGTAGCTGGTGGTTCAGAGTGTGGTGGTAGTTATGCCTTCCCCAAGTGACTGGTGTAGGCTGTTTTTGTGATTTTGTGGTGGGGTGTTGGTGGGCTTGTCTTTGGCTTGCTTGGCTCGTGTCTTGGCTCGTGTCCTGGCTCGTGTCCTGGCCAACATTGCTCAGCTTGCAGCTTCCCCTTTTGTTACCCATCCCTTGCCCCCAGATTGATCCTTGGATACCCATGTAGACCTCCCCTTGGTTGCCAATGCTCACCCCTTGATCCCCCTTGGCCTGCCCCCTGTCCCTAGTGTTGAATTCTGCCCTGCCCTGTGCCCCAGCTCCTGCTGCATCCTCCCCTGGTTGAATTGGGCTTGTCCTCAAGCCTGTAGCCTCCTCATCTCCAGAATCCCCATAGTATGGACTGAGATCCCCTACATTGAAAGTGCCATGAACCCCATAGTCTCCTGGTAGATCAACCTTGTATGCATTAGGACCAACACTTTCTATGATTTCAAATGGACCATCAGCTCTAGGCATGAGTTTGTTCTTCCTCCTAGCTGGGAACCTCTCCTTCCTCAAGTGGAGCCACACTAAATCCCCTGGCACAAACTCCTTCTTGGACCTAGGAACCTTGGACTGTTTCTTGTACCTCTCATTTGCCCTTTCTATTTGCTTTCTGACTGACTCATGAAGCTTCACCATCTGCTCAACCCTCCTCTTTGCATCAAAGTTCACTTCCTCCCTTGGTATGTTAGCTAATTCCAGTGGCATAAGTGGATTAATCCCATAGACAACCTCAAATGGACTGTGACCTGTGGCAGATGAGGGTGCTCTGTTGAAAGCAAACTCAGCATGAGCTAGCTTCAAGTCCCAATCCTTCAATGACTTGCTTACCAGACACCTCAAGATCCTCCCTAGAGTCTTGTTTGTGACCTCAGTTTGGCCATCAGTCTGAGGGTGGTGAGAGGTGCTGAACAAAAGCCTGGTCTTCAAGAGCCTCCATAGTGTTTTCCAGAAGTAACTCATGAACTTAACATCCCTGTCTGAGACTATTGACTTAGGAACCCCATGTAGTCTCACAATCTCCTTCAAGTATAGCTCAGCAACACTTGCAGCATCCTCAGTCTTCTTGCAAGCCACAAAGTGAGCCATCTTGCTAAACCTGTCAACAACAACCATTACAGAATCCTTACCTCTTTGTGTCCTAGGTAGTGCAACAATAAAGTCCATGCTCACATCCTCCCAAGGTTTGTTTGGCACTGGTAGTGGAGTGTAAGGTCCAGTCTGGAAAGAACTCTTGGCTTGTTGACATGTGGAGCACCTCCTGAGGACAACCTGAACATCCCCTATCATCCTGGGCCAGTAGAATTGATCCTGCAGTATTTCAAGTGTCTTTTGAACCCCAAAGTGTCCCCCTAGTCCTCCTGAGTGTACTTCCCTGATGAGTAGATCCCTGTAAGAACCCCTTGGAATGCATAGCTTGTTTCCTTGGAACAAGAACCCCTCCTGCAGCATGTACTTCCCCCCTTGAGTCCTTCCTCCTCCAGTTTGTGTGATCCATTCCTCAGCAAAGTCAGGGTCCTCCTTGTACAATTCTTTCAGAAATTCAAACCCCAACACCCTTTGCTCCATGACTGCTAACAAAGAATGCCTCCTTGACAGTGCATCTGCCACAACATTCTGTTTCCCCTCCTTATACTTACTAGAGAATGTAAAGGATTGTAGAAACTCTACCCACTTGGCATGCCTGTGATTCAGCTTGTGTTGGCCACTGATATACTTCAATGCCTCATGATCTGAGTGCAGAACAAAAGGCTTTGGCTTCAAGTAGTGCCCCCAATGCATGACTGCTCTGATGATGGCATAGAATTCCTTATCATAAGTGGAGTACTTGAGCTTGGCACCATTCAGTTTCTCACTGAAATAAGCAACTGGCTTTTGCCCTTGTATCAACACTGCCCCAATGCCAACCCCACTAGCATCACATTCTACCTCAAACAGCTGATCAAAGTCAGGTAGTTTAAGGATTGGAGTCTCACACATCAACCTCTTGATCCTCTCAAAGGATTGTTGGGCCTCCTCAGTCCACTGAAACTCCCCTTTCTTCAAGCACTCAGTGATGGGTGCTACAACTGAACTGAAGTTCTTGATGAACCTCCTATAGAATGAAGCCAACCCATGGAACCCCCTTACCTCAGTGATGGTTTTAGGTGTAGGCCATGTTTGAATGGCTGCAACCTTCTCCTGATCAACTGAGATTCCTCTTCCTGACACAATGTACCCTAGAAATGCAACCTCCTCAACCATGAAGGTACACTTCTCTAGCTTCCCATACAGCTTCTGCTCCTTTAAGATCCCAAAGATTGTTTCAAGGTGCCTGAGATGTTCCCCTCTGCTGCTACTATACACTAGGATGTCATCAAAGTAAACCACAGCAAACCTGCCCAAACAAGGCCTCAACACTTCTGTCATAAGTCTCATGAAGGTGCTTGGTGCATTGGATAGTCCAAATGGCATGACAAGCCATTCATACAGACCATGTTTTGTCTTGAATGCAGTCTTCCATTCATCCCCCTCTCTGAGCCTCACCTGATGGTAACCCTGCCTTAGATCAATCTTAGAAAAGACCTGAGCTCCACTTAGCTCATCAAGCATGTCATCTAGCCTTGGAATGGGGAACCTATACTTGACTGTAATGTTGTTGATTGCCCTGCTGTCAGTGCACATCCTCCAGGTGCCATCCTTCTTAGGCACTAGTAGAGCAGGTACAGCACAAGGGCTTAGGGACTCCCTCACAAACCCTTTGCTCATAAGCTCCTCAATCTGCTTCTGCAACTCCTTGGTGGCAGTTGGGTCACTTCTATAGGCTGGCCTATTTGGTAG
Source organism: Heliosperma pusillum (assembly GCA_022085475.1). Taxonomy (NCBI): domain Eukaryota; kingdom Viridiplantae; phylum Streptophyta; class Magnoliopsida; order Caryophyllales; family Caryophyllaceae; genus Heliosperma; species Heliosperma pusillum. The sequence goes on along the minus strand of JAIUZE010071992.1, from coordinate 6,707 downwards.
AACAGAACCTGGGACCAAATCAATGTGGTGCTCAATCCCTCTTAGGGGTGGTAGTCCATCTGGTAATTCTCTTGGAAAGACTTCCTTGTATCTCAAGATCAAAGGTTCAACCTCTGCTGGCAACTTGGAACCTTCCCCTTCTGTTACTTCCTTAGATAGCAAGATGATCACAGGTTGTTCTTGCTTCATCTCCTTGATCATAGCTGCCTCTGATAAAAACAACACCCCATTGACCTCCTCTGGCACATTGGGACTCCCATAATTCCTCTGGTTGGGTGGTAGAGGTGTCAAAGTTACCTTCTTTCCCCCATGCCTGAAGCTATAGGTGTTATCCCTACCCTGATGAGTGGTGTTTCTATCAAACTCCCAAGGCCTCCCTAGTAGTAGGTGACAGGCATCCATTGGTACTACATCACACAATACCTCATCTTGGTATACCTTCCCAATAGAGAATGGCACCAGGCATTGCCTATCAACCCTCACCTCAGCCCCCTTGTTAAGCCATCTCAGTTTGTAGGGGTGTGGATGCTCTTGAGTAATCAGACTTAGCTTGTTTACTAGGGTGATGGAAGCCACATTGGTACAACTCCCCCCATCAATGATCAAGTTGCATACCCTCTCTTGAATGGTGCACCTGCTTCTGAATATCAAGGACCTCTGGTCATCCTCCAATGGAGTATGTTGAGAGTGCATGACCCTCCATAGGACCAAGTTATGGCCTGTGTCAGGATGAGCCATGACCAAGTCCTGCATTGGTTCCTCCTCAGCTGTCACTACCTCTAACACCATGCTGTCATCAACCTCATACTCAACTAATCCCTCCTTCTCCCACTCTTCTACCTCCATAAGTGTCATGGTTCTCTTAGAAGGACAGTCCTTCCTAAAGTGACCATAACCTTGGCATTGGAAACATCTGATTTTGTTCTCAGTTGGGGTGGGGTTGGGTTTAGAGTTCACAACTCCCTTTCCTTTGTCTGTGGTTGACTGGCTGGTTGTTTTAGGGGTCTCTCCCATCCTAATACCACTGTAAGGTTTGTATGCAGGTCTAGTAACAGGCTTAGGTAGAGTTGGTTTGGTTTTCCCCATTTTTTCAACCCTTAAAGCTAGGTTGACAACATCATCATAGGACCACAAAGGTTGCATCCTTACTCTGGCAGCAATGCTCCTATCTAGACCCTCTAAGAATCTGGCAATCCTTTGCTCAGGTTTCTCATTGACCTCACACTGGAGAGTCAATTGCTCAAAGTCCTTAGGTATGCCTCTACAGACCTCTCTTCTTGTTTCAGTTTGGATAGTTTAATGAACAGATCTTGGGTGTAGTCTTTAGTGACAAATTTGTTTAGCATCTTCTTTTTCAGTTTTGACCAAGACCTAAGAGGTTCCTTACCCTCCTTAATCCTTTGGTGCTTTAAGTTGTCAAACCATAGGGATGCATACCCTTTCAATCTTAGCACAGCAACTTTAAAAGACTTAATATCAGAGTAACTTTTGTATTCAAATACCTTCTCAACATCCCTAATCCATTCTAATAGATCATCAGGGTTTAAACTACCAGAGAATTCAGGAATTTCTACCTTGAGATGCTTGTCAGTGTGCTCTGGAATCTCCTCATAAGTTCTGTTGCTTTCTCCTGAGTCTGACCCTTCTTCCTCCTGCAGGGGATGTCCTCTTCCCATGCCCATGTGGCCACGACCTCTGCCTCTGCCTCTAGGGGGTGGTCTTCCCCTCAGTGGAGGAGCAATGTTCTCCATGACAGTGTTCAAGGCAGCCAGCACTACATTGACAGTGCCTGCTAGCTGATCCACCTTGCCTTCAATACCTGCAAGCCTCTCTTCACTCATTGGGTTATTTTTTGTGTTTTTGTTGTAGTTAGGATAACAATGGCCTCACAACCAAAGCTCTGATGCCAGAATTGCAGTGATATTATAGGGGTGTGTTAGGAATTGGACCCTAGACTCCTATCTAGCACTGGATATGGATGTTACTCAACTCCCACAGCTCAACACAGGGAATCAAACAACAAACTAGACTAGTTAAGGCTCCTTACCACAGCCAAGCACAGGTAAGCAGACTTGAACTAAACAACAAGCAAACACCCCACAGTCTATGCACAGGGATATCTAACTTGCCACAGACTTAGATCAACAACCACAGCCTAGCACAGGAAGTTATCTGGCCTGACTTTCAACCAAGACAATGCATAAGTTGGAAAGATTTTAGAAATGAGAACAATGCTCAGTTTTTTCATTCAATAATCAACTGCCTTGTACAAAAGAGCATGGGTCCTTATATAGGCCTCAATGCTGGATGTGATTACAACCCTAGAGTATCATCTAAGGGCCAAGATTAACTATTAAAAGATGACAAAATACTGGCTAGAAATACAGACTGCTAATGCTAAAAGAAAAACAATAAAACAGACAAAATGCAGACATTTGACAATGACATGCTCCAGGTTGTGCTTGTTGCTTGGTGTTGGCTTGGAACTTGTGGACGAGGCTCATCAATGCTCCTTGACCTTCTTCTGCAGTAGTTCTAATAGTAGGGAAGACAAGGAAAGACTTTTGGAGATAGTCTTTCAGTTTTTAGCTAGAAATGGAAAGACTGCTTTATGCTTTATGCTTTGGGTAGGCTGTTTTGATTTGGATTTTTAGGGTAGTTGTGTTGTGTTTTGGAACTGGTTCCCTAGGACTTTTTTGGACCTAGGTGGGTAAGGTTTTAGCTGGGCTTGGTGGTAGCTGGTGGTTCAGAGTGTGGTGGTAGTTATGCCTTCCCCAAGTGACTGGTGTAGGCTGTTTTTGTGATATTGTTGGGGCTGTTTTTGTGATATTGTGGTGGGGTGTTGGTGGGCTTGTCTTTGGCTTGCTTGGCTCGTGTCTTGGCTCGTGTCCTGGCTCATCTTGCAGCTTCCCCTTTTGTTACCTATCCCTTGCCCCCAGATTGACCCTTGGATACCCATGTAGACCTCCCCTTGGTTGCCAATGCTCACCCCTTGATCCCCCTTGGCCTGCCCCCTGTCCCTAGTGTTGAATTCTGCCCTGCCCTGTGCCCCAGCTCCTGCTGCACTCTACCTCAAAGAGTTTGTTAAAATCTGGTAGAACCAATATTGGAGATTTACACAATAGCTCCTTGATCAGGTTGAAGGACCTTTCAGCCTTCTCATTCCACTTGAATTCTCCCTTCTTCATGCACTCAGTAATAGGGGCCATGATTGAACTAAACCCTTTTATGAACCTCCTATAGAAAGAGGCTAACCCATGAAAACTTCTAACATCAGTGACAGTTTGAGGAAGGGGCCATTCTTTGATTGCTTGCACTTTCTTAGGATCAACTGCCACTCCTTCCTTAGAGATGATGAACCCAAGGAAGTAAACCTCAGGCTGCATGAAGGTGCACTTTTCTAGTTTGCCATACAACTTGTTCTCCCTTAGGACCTTAAACAACAACTTCAGGTGCTGCAAATGTTCTCCCCTAGTTGAACTGTAAATAAGAATGTCATCAAAGTAAACCAACACACACTTGCCTAAGTAGGGTCTTAGGACCTCTGTCATCAACCTCATGAAGGTACTAGTTCTGATTCACTTATCAACATGACTTCCTTGGAAGCCTCACTCATGGGGTTTGGGTTGACCTTTAAAGCAGGTGGTAAAGATGCCAGGGTGATTTTCTTCGTCCCATACTTAAAAGTGTAGGTGTTGTCCCTCCCATGGTGAATGACATCCCTATCAAACTCCCATGGCCTCCCAAGCAAGAGGTGACATGCATCCATAGGCAGAACATCACAAAGACTTTCATCCACATACCCTTTACCAATTGAGAAAGGTACAACACATTGTTTATCCACCTTGATCTAAGCTCCTTTGTTTAACGATCTGAGTTTGTAGGGTAGGGGGTGGTCCTTGGTGGGTAGAGCTAGTTTGTCTATCAGTGTTTTGGAGGCCACATTAGTGCAGCTTCCACCATCAATAATGAGGTTACACACTCTGCCCTTGATAGTACATCTGGTCCTAAAGATCTGGTGTCTTTGATCCTCTTCCAAAGGTTGGGGTTGAGTATGCATTACCCTCCATGGTACCAAACTTAACCCTGCATCAGGCTCTATCAACTCCTCACTAGCCTCTACCTCAGGCTCTTCCATCTCATCATCACAGACCAACACTTCATCATCTCCGCAATGAATTACTTCTAGGGTGCTCAGAGCCCTTTTAGATGGACATTCTCTAGCAAAATGTCCATACCCTTGACATTGAAAGCACTTTTTGAGAGGGGTAGTCTTCTTTTGGCCTGCCTCAATAGCCTTGCTTTTATCAGGGTTGAAAGGGGTCTTAATAGGAACCACAGGTTCTCCTATCTTGACTCCTACAAAGGGTTTGAAGGTGGGGGTTCTAGCAGGTGTCTTAGAAGCACTGGCTTTTCCCTTTCCCAATTTTTCTACCCTCAAAGACAAGTTGACAGCTTCCTCAAAGAAGTATATATTTTGTAGCCTGACTTTACTAGCTATCCTTTCATCCAACCCTTCTAAGAACCTTGCTATCTTTTGTTCAGATTTCTCAACAACCTCACATTGCAATGTGAGTTGTTCAAAGTCCCTTAGATAGGACTCTACAGGTCTTTGTTCTTGTTTAAGGTGAGTGAGCTTAATGAACATGTCATTTTGGGTTCGGGTGTGAGCTAGCGGGCGTTGGCCTGGAAGATTCACCTCTAGACGTTATTTAGCTAGTTTGCTAATCTCTTTGACATTGATAACATTTCTTTGTAGTATATTCTACTTTGGTTTGTATTTATTTGACACTCCTCGTATTTGTATCTTGCATGTAAAAAGTTTTAAAAACATCGTATTTTCCGCTAATTAAATCACATGCTTGTATGTTTTATTTCCGCATTCGCGAGTTTTACTCAAATGCATCCCAGAAGTCATTGGAAGGTACCCCTTCTTGGAGTTGGTCATGCTGAACCTTTCAAGAATCTTATCTATATAAGACTCCTGACTGAGTGATAACATCCGTCGTGATCTATCTCTATAGATACGGATCCCCAATATGCGTTGTGCGTCACTCATATCTTTCATCTGGAAATGGTTCTTTAACCATACTTTTACCGAAGATAAGAGAGGAATGTCATTCCCAATCAAAAGTATGTCATCGACATACAATATCAAGAAGACAATCTTACTCCCACTCGACTTGACATACAAGCATGGTTCCTCGACCGATCGAGTGAAACCATTCTCTTTTATCACCTGGTCGAAACGATCATTCCAACTCCGAGAAGCTTGCTTAAGTCCATAAATGGAACGCTTAAGGCTGCACACTTTCTTAGGATTTTTAGGATCAATGAAACCTTCAGGTTGTACCATGTACAATTCCTCCTCCAAATAACCGTATAAGAAGGCGGTTTTCACATCCATCTGCCAAATTTCATAGTCATAAAAAGCCGCAATCGCTAAGATTATCCGAATGGAACGCAGATAACTACGGGTGCAAAGATTTCATCATAATGCAATCCTTGCACTTGAGTGAAACCTTTTGCCTCTAGTCGTGCCTTATAGGTGTCTGGTTGTCCTTCTACAGAATGCTTTATCTTATAAAGCCATTTGCACTGAAGAGGTCATTCCTTATCACGCAAATCAACAAGATCCCATACGTCATTCTCATACATGGAGTCCATCTCGGATTGCATGGCTTCAAGCCATAGCTTAGAGTCGGAACAGGTCATGGCACCTTTATAGGTAGCGGGTTCTGTGGGAAATAACAGTTTACTTCCCCTATAAATTTAGGATTATAACAAAATTATAGAATATGAATTGCGAGTCATAAATATGAAAACGATATAAAATATAGAGAAAACGAATTAAACCTTTGGTCCTACCAAAATTCGGCCTAAGAACAGATATCAAAGCAGATATCCTCCTAATCGTCTCACCCAAGATTGTATGAGATATGCCCTTCTCCTTTGCTAGAAAGAGAATCAAAAGTTACTGATAACTTTTAGTTTTTGTGTTTTGTGTGTGATGGAGGCACCAGTGAGAATAGAATTAGGTTTAGAATTTTCTCCTGCTTCCCTTGTCTACTCCTCATGGCTCCCCTAGGGTTTTAATGAGGAGATTTGTCTCCTCAAAAAAACTACCCATGGACCGAAAATTCCAGATTTAATCTGGACTGTTTCCCGGTTAAATTCGCTTTAATATATAATGTGTATTATTAATGTATCGTATAATATATACGTTAATTACAATTATCCGTATAATTATAATTTGCTAATTCAATATAACATTTTATATTCAATTACGAATTAACCTTTTAATTCGCACAAGCTTACATTATATATATGCTAATTAAATACAACAGTTTATATTTAATTACGAATTACTTTTAATTCGTCTCAGCTCATATTATTTAATCGTTATTAAATAATCGTCTTATCATTCACATTGACTAACCTTTTAGTCAAATACACTGACTAACCTTTTAGTCATATAATAGGGCATCAATATGATTATTTTCTCAAATAATCACATCTCTCAAACACATCCTATAGGTGTGACTTTTAGGACCAGTTGATCACCGCCATCTGTATGACAATAACGTCAAACTTATCTAGCAAGCCAACCGTTATTGATAAACGTTAATCAACTGATTATTATACAAAGTATACCCTGTGAACCTACAGAGATTTATTTATGTTATTGCACTAACTGTGGAGGACAC
>JAIUZE010071991.1:0-30483 GCA_022085475.1 Heliosperma pusillum | reverse complement strand
GTCAGTTGATCAACGTAAATCAATAACGGTTGGCTGACTAGAGTTTGACGTTATTGTCGTTTGACGGCGGTGATCAACTGATCCCTTTCGGTCACACCTAAAGGATGAAATCCAAATAGTAACTAATTATTTGTATACGATACAGGTAATTAGTACATTACATATATTCGATATGTACGAGAGTTAATTATTAGAAAATGAGTTAAGAACTCAAATTCGATTAAGCTTATTTTTCAATTATGCGATAATTGACTAATAAATTTATATCTTATTTTAATACGATAAAATAAGATTTAACTTAGTAATTAATCGTTAAATTACTAAATTAGTTGAGGTTTTGAGATAGAGGTAATTAGTTAATTATATTTACAAAGAGTTGTAAAATAAATTAACTAAGCATTGTGGGACCCGTTATATATTGATATAATGGTAAAATATTAATTAAAATGTTAAGTACATATTATTCATTTATTTGTGTCATATAATTGTTATATGATCAAATTAACACTTAATTATACAAGATAATTAAGCATATGATTAATAAGTATTTGTGGGACAAATATCAAAAATCAAAATGGACCAAAATAAGGCTCACATGGCCGGTTGGTATGTAGTGGATAGTGATGATGGTTGCTCTTATGCATACTCACAAGCAACATGTGCTTATGACATGAATAGTAAACCTAAAATCATTTTATTCACTACAACACATTACCACTTTGCATGGCAATAAAATAAGGAAGAAAATCACCTCTTTTGGTGAGTAATATGACCGGCCAAAGTGACTCAAATAGAGCACTTTGGTTGTTCATTACTTCACTTCTTGTTTTTCACTTGTTTTGAAACATCTCTCTAAAATACTCCACTTCTCTCTAAACTCTCATATATACTAATATTCTCTACATATTACTAGTGTAGTAATACAATAATATTAGTAGTATTTATCTTACTTATTATCTAGTTAATAATAAGGTAAGATTATTTGGGTATAATCTTGGGTGCAACAAGAAGGAGACCTTCTACTTTGGAGGTTATTTTTGGAGGATCATCCCCTTAATTTCATGCTCAAGAACAATAAGAAGGAGTTCTTATTGTGCCCATATTGAACCGAAAAATCCCAATGTAAGGATGTTTTGGTCTTATCTTTTCTTTTATGCTTTTACATTTGCATGCATGATAACTAGATCCTAAATCATTAACTTAATGTAATTTAATGAATTAATTAGAGGAGTCTAATTAAAGGTCTAGGACTTTCAATTATCACTGATGATTTCATGTGGGCAACCATATCGGCAGATAATATTGGTTTGTATGACATTTGCCTTATTTTTAGCGGTGAGACTAGTGTAGGATGCTGCCTCGACCCATTTGGTGAAGTAATAGATTGCCACCAGAATGAAACAGTGACCTCCTATTCCAGCTGCGGTGATCTTTCCAATAAAGTCGATTCCCCATGCAGAAAATGGCCACGGAGATGTCATGGTGTAAAGGATCGAGGGAGGAGCATGCTACACATTCCCGAAGATTTTGCAATTATGGCATTGTCTGACGTACTTCATACAATCTGACTCCATTATCGTCCAGTAGTATCCTAGACGTGTGATTTTCTTTTCCATCATGGGTCCACTCATATGGGGACCGCATTCTCCATCGTGAACATCTTCCATTACTTTTTGTGCTTGTAAATTATCAAGGCAACGCAAGATAACACCAAGAGGTATTCTTTTGTACAGTTCTCCTTGCATGAGGAGGTATTGAGAGGCTAATAGGCGTATGTCGCATTGTCCCCTCTTATCTATTTCCGGTGGGTATGTGCCATTGAGTTTGAAGTTTAGAATGGCTTGGAACCAGGGTTCCTCTGGGCTTTCTTCTTCATTTGTAAGTTGGTGCACATAGGCTGGTTCTGACCGTCATTGGATGCATAGAGGTATTTCGATCATGTCGTCTGGCATGTTGATCATGGCCACAAGTTTTGCAAAAGCGTTCGGGAATTGATTCTCTTCTCGAGTTAGATTTAGATAAGTGACTTGATCAAAGAACTGGGCCACTTGAACCTGTAACCAGGTTGATGATCAAGGAAGCGTCTCTATGAACCCAAAGATTTTTAATGCCTAAACTAACTGCTGCTTGTAGGCCAATGAGGCAACCTTCGTATTCTACTGCGTTATTTGCACCTCGAAATCGAGTTTGACAGATAGCAAGGTATGCTCACCTTCAGGAGAAATGAGGAATACCCCCACTCCAAATTCTCTTAAATTAGATGCACCATCAAAATAAAGGTCCCAGGAATCCACAAGAGTCTGTAGTATGTCTTCGTCTAGAAATGACCACATGTCTAATGTCTGAGCATCGTTGATATGGTTATCTGCGAAAACTCAGCAATGGCGCGTCCCTTTATGACTTTAAGAGGTACGTATTTGAGATCGAGCTCTGAGAGCATTAAAGTCCATCTTGCCAAACGGCCATTGAGGATGGGTTTCTTGAAAAGGTATTTGATGGGGTCCATTTTGGTGTACACCATGACGGAGTAGCTAAGCATGTAGTGGCGTAGCTTCTTTGTTGCCCACACAAGAGCGAGGCACGTCTTTTCGAAAAGTGTGTATTTACACTTATATACTAAGAACTTCTTACTAAGGTAGTAGATAGCCCATTCTTCTTTTCTGATGGTCTGCGCGAGGATAGCCCCCATGGTTTTTTCTGTGACTGTGAGATATAAACCAAGAGGTTGATCTCCTTGAGGAGGTATTAACACTAGTGGTTTAGCCAATATTTCCTTGATTTTATCAAATGCTTTTTGGCAGTCGTCATCCCACATGGTATGATCTGTTTTCTTAAGCTTTTTGAATATGGGTTCGCAGATCATAGTCAGTTTCAATATGAACCGACTCACGTAATGTAGCTTGCCTGGGAATCCTCTAACCTCCTTCTCTGTTTGGGGTTGCCGCATTTCTATTAAGGCTTTGATCTTGGATGGATCAATTTCTATTCCCTTCTGGCTGATGGGGTAACCTAGAAGTTTGCCTGATGTTACCCCAAATGCACATTTCTGAGGATTTAGTCTCATGTTGTACCTGCGCAATATGAGGAAAAACTTAGGAAGGTTGTCGATGTGTCCTTTCCTGTCTTTGGATTTGACAATCATATCGTCTACGTATATACTTCTTTCTGCATCATATCATGTAAGAAAGTGGTCGCGGTATGTTGATATGTGGCTCCGGCGTTAATCAGCCCAAATGGCATAACTGTGTAGCAATATGTGCCCCATTGGGTGACGAAAGTTGTCTTATGCATATCTTCTTCGGCCATTTTGATCTGATTATACCCGCCATGCCCATCCATGAAGGACAACAATGCGTGATCTGCTGTATTATCTACCAATATGTTGATATGTGGTAGAGGAAAGTCATCCTTGGGACTCGCTTAGTTCAATCCCAGAAATCAACACAAACCCGGATTCCCCCATCTTTTTTAGGTACGAGAACTACATTAGCTACCCAGTCAGAGTACCCAGAAAATTTGATGAACCCGGCTTTGAATTGCTTATCAACTTCTTCTTTGATCTTAAGAGCCCATTCAGTCCTCAACCGACGGAGCTTTTGTTTTACGGGTTTAAAACCTGGTTTGATTGGAATACGGAGCTTTGCAATATCATTGTCTATCCTTGGCATGTCTTCGTAAGACCAAGCGGAAACGTCTTTGAACTCGTGTAGGATGTCGACAAAATTGGCCCTTTTCGGTTGGGTTTCAGGTCGTCCCTATCATAAGTTCTCGGGGTTCTAGTTCTGTTCCTACGTCAATTGGTTCGGTATTTTCTATAACTGGTGCCCCTTCCCGCTCTTGTAGTATTTCTTTAATTGTATGGGGAGGTAAATCGATTGATTCTAGGTCAAGATCATCCTCATTATCATCATAAATAGAATTGCATTCAGAAAAACACAAGGAGTAAGCAGAATCTGATTTATTCATATTAAATTTTGAAAATAGCTGAAAGAAAGAGGCCATCTTTTCAGTAGTCAGTGGCGGTAAAGGAACAGCTATTGGGACATTCCCTGAACTACTGTTATTATTAGATGTTATGCTATGAGAAATAAAGGGATATGGGATGACGACAGGAGGAGACTCTCTAGGAACTTCGCTAAATTCCGCCTCTGACTCCGACTCTGATTCCGAATCAGACCCAAATTCATTGTCTACTGGCTCTCCTTTGAACATCTCACCCTCTCCCATAGTGACTTATAAGTGCTTCCCTTGGTTATTGGTCCATTTGATCGAATTCTCGATCCTTTCGGCTGACTTGAGCCAGCGTCGGTGATTAATGTTGTAGAGTTGAAATGATCGTCCAGAAGTATCATGGTAATGATCTCATCCTTTGCAGCTCTGACGAATCGATCCTCTCCAAACAGAAGACTAACGGCTTGTTCGTCTAAACAAGGTGCTTGACGATTTTGACGGTAGGAACCGTTTCTAAGGGGATAAAGTAGCAATCGTGGAAGACCTCGATTCCGGCTAATTGTATTCCTCTATAGTGCCAAGGTTCAGGAAACCCATGAAAGTATTCATGGCTTCCCTCCTTAACGAAATGTCCGTTAAGAGTAGAAAGATAAGGTTGCATCTGGATTCCTTTACTCTTACGATTTTGGACTTGAGTAAGCATTTCCTTTGTTTCTTTCTTTATGGGTTTGTACCCCAATTCTAATGATATCTTTTCGGAATTTCCCTCTTTGTAAGATGCAAAGGTACTCTTCCTGCTGGGGTTCAAAGGCATCCTTGCGAAGTATCTCGGGGTTTTGAGCATGTGGTTGACCACTAGGTTAAAGTATGGATCGAAGTATAGAGGTGCCAACTCACTCTTTAAAAGATATATGCTTTGAAATCCTTCAAGCTAATGTATTGGATCTGTGACTAGTTGGTGGTTGGACATTTTCTTTATTACGGCCTTGATAGGTGACGAAGTGATCGTTACCGCTTTTCTGTCTAGAGGAATTTTAATGTTCTGGAGCCAGGTGGATGTTACCGCCTTAGAAAAGTGAATCCAAGGCCTCCCTGGAAGTATATTAAAGGATGCTTCGATGTCCTCAATCTTGAAGTTGACTTTTTGTTCGATTGGTCCTGTGGCTATGGTGAGGTTGATTAGCCCTATCACCTTTCGTCGTGTTTTATCATATGCTCGAACACCTTGGTCGGTAGGAGCCCAATCTGATTCTTTCATGACTAACTTATGCGCTGTTTTTAGTGGTATGACATTGACTGCAGAGCCATCATCTACCAAAGTCAATGATTCGTTCTTCTTTAGGCACGTGATTGTGATATATAGAGCAATATTGTGACTGGCACCGAAAGGACGTAAATCGTCATCTGAGAAACTAACTGGGTTACTTAGCTTAACTTGGTCTTGGAGGACCAAGTTGACTACATCGTCAGGTCTAGAGTCATGCGCTACATTTAGTTTTTCCAATGCTCGTAATAAAGCTTGGTGATAGGGAAATGATCGTAGAACGACTCTTTCGTTTCTAGATCTGATCATAGGAATGACCTTTTTGTTTCTTTATTTTAGTGGGTGCCCAGACCTTGGGGGGACTATCAAGATGCTACGACTTTCGTGGCCGAGGTCCAGCGTCCTAGGATCTCGAGTCGGTTGTTGTTGAGGACACCCATGGGACTCGTGTGGTACCTGGATGAACGTTTGCCCCGACAGTGCTCCCGTGACACCTTTACGGTCCACATCTGCCCTCCAGGGTCAATGATTTGGGAGCCCTTCGAGGCCGAGAGAGAGGCTTACTTGGCCGGTATGAGTAGGGACTGCCTCCAGCTTCTTGGTGAAGACTACTCCGGGTTCTTTCATCATAGACTGGCGTATTGGGCGATAGTGGTAAGCATTGCTTATTTTGCATTGAATTGTTTTGAAAAGTGACGAGTGATCGTCAATTACAGATCTATCTTTATTTTGTAGGAGATCGAGGTGGCGGGCGTCGAGCCCCCAGCTCACCCCCGAGGTGTTGAAGGACACTGATGCGGCCGGTTTCACGATGATTTCGGAGCTCCGCGATTTTAATGAGGCGGTGATTGACGCTGGCTTGGAGGAGTAGCAGCATCTAGTGAGTAGGGTAAGATTTAGGTAAGAGAAAGGTCTAGAATGCAAAGAGAGAGAAAGAAGGGGCGGAACATTCGCGTGCCTTGAAAGTGTGCACGAACCTCTCCTTATATAGGGAGAAATCCGAAGAGTTTTGGAATAACTTGAACACGAAAAGAAATCTAGAAAATATTCCGGAAATAGGATAACAGAGCTGGGGAAGAGGCGCAATAGGCACTGCGACTCTTGGAAGAGGAGCAGCTCCTGCTGCGGCATTTCTCGAGCAGTTTCCTACTTTTAAAGAAAGCTTTCCGCGTTTTTTATTGGAATTGCGGTAGATTTTGAATTCTTTTCTAAATAAAATATGAACATATTTTACCGAAAAAGATAATTTTTGAAACATTAAAATATCAGGAATATTCTCGAGCGTTTAGACACGGTTTTAAAAGACGGTTTATAGAAAATAAAGTGGTTTTTGACCTGTACTCCAAAATGACTCTAATGACTATCAAAACGACCGTATCATCACGTAGATGTCGACCAAGGGGTAGACACAAGTGTTTGAGCTATCACTTGACGACAAACTTATGAACTGTCAGAAATCGTTCCGCGTACCAAACACGGGACCCAATCATCACTGCGTGGTTGGCGGAAGGTGTAGATTTGAGGTATCTACACGTTGGTAATTAGGTCTGAGATAGCACAAGAGCGCCCGACTCGTGGTCGAGACAAAAAGAATTACAAGGGTGACAAAGGCAAAGGGAAAATTGAAGAATAGCCTTAGTCAACTTTTTTTTTTTGAGTCGTAATGAATGGCGGGGTTTTTAGAATCCTAGCCTTGCTTTTATTTCAGCATTTATTTATGTATGTGGCGTATTATTATTAATGAAAAAATAATGAATTAAAGATAAAGCTTAGTTAAGAAACTGATGATATTTTCTTTTTATTATTCTTCTCGAATTTCAAATGCAAATGTAAATGTCCTCCTATTTACATTTTAAGATAAAGACGAGGTGAATCCTCTGAAGGATTGCCTACGTATTCATGATAAAAAAAAATGAAAGTAGAGCTTGTAATGAACTTAGAAAAGGCGGCGTTTGCGTTGCTTACTCCCAAAAGAAGTACAGTTGAGTTTTGTTTGATGACATGAGGATTATCCAAATGTAAAAATGCAAGAGCATAGTGACATTAAATATCTGGCCAGGGTCGGTTTTATTTCGTGTCGCATGAGCGACACATGTGTGACAACCCTCGCGAATGCGAAAAAAAAACATACAAGCTTGTGATTAATATAGCGGAAAATACGGTATTTTTAAAAACCTTTTTACATGCAATTCGAAAAGTACGAGGAATGTCAATAATAACAAACCAAAGAAAAATATACTACAAGAGGCGTAGTCTCACAAAATGTATCAAATTTCAAAGTTATTAGCAAACTAGCTAAACAACGCCTAGAGGTGATTCACCCAGGCCAACACCCGCTAGCTCACACCCGAACCCAAATTACCACAAGCAAAAATCCATCCAAGCAAGCAACCTGTTCATCCATGAAAAACATGAACGCCACAGTCAGTGGGGAGTAACTCCGGGTTCTCCCAGCCATATCACAATAAACATACTAAAATGGAAACACTGAATAGAAGCATGCATATATAAATATACATGTGAAATACGAGAAGGATAAATAGGCAAATCAATATATAAGAATACCGATACATTAAGTACAAAGCCGTAACCATCATATTATAGAAAGACTCCGGGGAAAACAGCCTTAGGCAACTATATACTCACTAGGGCTTACATCTCACCGTTAGCGGCATATACTTGATAAGATAGAGACTCGACATATAAACCACGTCAATCATCTATTTCATGCAAGAGTCCAACTCAATGTTCACGTATAATTTAACTTACAAACAACCATCAAATCATACGAATATGACAACATTTTCTCTCACAGTTAATGGCACGCACTAGCATCGGGTACAAAAGCAAGACAAGCTAATGGAAGCCCACGGGATAAGACATTTCCCGGAACCGTATACGATAAGACGTTTCGTATACTCATGACCTAGACAAACAAGTTCACGGGATAAGACGTTTCTCGGAATCGTGTACGATAAGACGTTTCGTACACACAAAACTCTAATCCTCTCGGTAGGACGACGATGATAATACGGTCCTAGTCTAAACCTGGCCAGACTCTCAGGATAAGACATTTCCCGATTCGACATGTGGTAAGACGTTCCACATCCAAGACTCGATCATACAAAGACGTCGAGTACCCCAAATTCGGCTAAACCACACGAAAGAGGCGGAAAGAGATCTATAGTCAAAAGTCAAGCTAGTACGCTACATGCAATGACACCACCTCGCAAGGATACAACATTTGACGGCCGGGTCGACCAACGCATGGCGTTCGCCTCCTAACAACGTCGTCATATCCCCACTAAACAAATGCACAACGGCATCACGGTTACACTTCACCGCTCCGACATTTAAGTCTAACGGTTATAAAGTATGACCGGGGAATGAGAGTTCATAGCACTCAACGATTAGAGCTCAAATCAGAACATATGTAAAACCGACTCAAAGAGGGACATATTAAAAACCGTCACAAAACATGTGATATAAGCGAATGGAATATCATATATTATAAACATGAATATTTAATGCTATTACGTAAATTTATACGATAAACGAACCGTATGAATTATTATAAATGAGAACATAAGAAAAGAATTAGAAGAAGAGTCCAGGTGGTGCCAGCCGGTCAAAGTGACCAGCCGCCGGCTACCCGGCTAGCACTTCCGCAACATTTGGAAACCATTAAAAATACAGGGTGTTCCAGCCGGTCATGGGGACCGGCAGCCGGCTACCCGGCTGGGACCATATGCCATATGAGAAAAATGAGAAGGAAATGGGGGATGTCTCAGCCGGTCGGCTGACCGGCAGCCGGTCGGCCGGCTGAAGCCAATATAACACCAAAAAGCAACGTAAATGTCAGCCACCCTCCCAGCCGGTCAGCTGACCGGCAGTCGGTTGGCCGGCTGGGAGCACAATGCACGAAAATCATCATTTATCATCCATGAACATCAACAAATATCAACTATCATCATCAAACATGAATACTCATTAACAATTATCAACTAACCACAACCATTATCAACAACACAAATCCTAGGACTAATCATCTTATCTTAAATACTTCTACTAACATTAAAACACATTAAAACACGTAAAGATATCGAGTAACCCTTCACCGTTACCTTTTCGCATCTTCAATCCTCGTCGAGGTCCTCCTCTACTAAGTAGTAGTCTTTGTCGAGGTCTTGGAGGTCACCACCTACAATTAGATAACAAAAGATGAATATAATTCACCTTTAAGAAAAACGGATAATTTGAAATGCGAGAAAGACGGTAATTTTATTACCAATTAAGATAGAGGACGATGAGAGGGAAAGATTAAGACGAACTTTAGTGAATTTGAGCGAGTAATGAAGGAGTAGCGATGATCTTAAGATCAATCAAGAATGAAGTTAGGTTTTTGGGTGGTTACTTGCTGAAGAAGAAGGAAAAGTTGAATGAGAGGGAGTTTAGGGTTAAGGGGAATATAAGGGAGTAAGTGGAAAAATAAGGGAAAAAGCCCATAATCGCCTTAAGACGTAGCTTACTCGGAAACTCGAGTAAAGTCCGAAAATGGACTCGGAAATTCTAAATTAGACACGGGAGATTATATGCTAGACTAAAACTAAATTTCGCTGAAAAGTATCCGTATAATATTTTTAATATAAAAATAGGGTACATTTGCGGGTGTTACAATCACCCCAACTTTTAAAAAGTTTCGTCCTCGAAACTTGAGAGTAGAAAACAAAAGTATCAAAGACAAGAATCGGTTTTCAAAATCAACACGAAAGCTTTTACAAGGGAAACATTCATGAAACGAGGTTTTCTCGAAAACGGTTTAAGGAAATTTCTCATAAGTGCGAAATTTTATTTACGGATCTCAAGAGTGCCCGTCGCGAACGAGAACTCTAGTTATCAAAATCAAATCAATTCAAAACAAACGTTAGTAAGCGCATGACTAGTCACCAGACGTCTCCAATAACAAGTACAAACATCCAACCAAACGTAAAATCCAAATATAAAAGCGAAAGACATCTATTTTCTCCAAAAAGGAGGTACAAAATTCATCTTTAAAACTTTGGTGAAACCTTAGATTGGATATAAAATATGAAAATTTGGAAGTTTTCTCAAGGTTAAATTCAAAATAACAAGATATTATACGTACATAGCGCGACTCGAACCTTAAGTCTTCAAAACCGGATGCTAAGAGGTACGTCCAATGAGCAAAAAGGACTAAAAAGGGGAAGGATTGAAGAGTAGCAGATTGAGCAAGGGTTAATTCGAGGGGAAAGAGAGGGACGAACTCCAAACCTATCTCTCATTCATTGGTAATTCAAAAGTCGCTCGCAGCTCGACATTACTAAATTCACGTGTAAACCAAATCCTCAAGAGAATGCAATTTACCCAATTTGCAACTCAACACTTCAATCATTAGATTCCTACAAAAATATTCTATAATCACGAGGCTTCAAGCCGCTACCCTAATTATTCAAATCCAATTAGAATCTACTAAGGTCCATCGGCACGGTAGACTCCACAACTAACAACCCACATGAAATAAATTCATTACGTACTCTAATCTTCTTAGTTCCATCAAAACTCTTATTAGGAACCACCAACAAAATATTTATATCTAGGGAAACATGATTGCTAACAACCACAAGGTAAAAGAGACTTTCCATGAAATCCTTTAATCCAATTTACTTCAAACTCATTATCCTAAATTTACATGGACATTTTCATCCTCAAAAGTCAAATCACAATTCCTGAAGCAAAGAATGAGTACAAATTCCAAATCATACATATTGCCAAACACATGGCGATACGTCAATTAATCAAATCATCTAGCCCATCAAAACTCAAAATGTATCGGTCTTTGCTTATGAAAATATTCCTCGAGATTGGTCACCAAGTCCAAATTCCAAAAAGTAAACATTCTTGTTAGGATCCAACATATAAAGACAATAAATTCTTAAGTAATCTTTAAAGCAACCACTATAGTCCTTAACAACAACAAACTATCATTACGCTCAAATCGATCCTCAAGGTGATATTGCAATATCAAGATTCAAAGTCTAAAATCACCAAGAGAGGTTCAACCTAAGCTTATCCTCAATTCCTTATAGTCAATTAAACATGAATCTAGCTCCATAGGGTAGGTAGGTACCATATTTGGTGCATCATCAAAACACACCTACTAACTCCTTACATTAGCTAAAGATAAAACTACCTCACAAGAGATTATGGAAGACGAACATGATACCATGAACGCTAGGAGGCATCATACAAAGAATACGATATGATGGAAAAGATGAAGGCGGAAAAGGAAAACGAGGTTGATTTAAGGAAGTGAACCTACCAGTCACGATCTCCGGATGAGCATTAGCTTCGGCTCGGCTGAGTACATAGATGGATCCTTTAGCTTTGGCACCGGGTGCGGGAGTCTGACGATCGGGGCATTCACGAAAGCGGTGACCCGGCTTCTTACAGAAAAAGCAAAAGAGGGGCCTATCATAGCATCCAACTCCGGGATGAACGGGTCTCCTACAACCGTCACAAATTCGTCCTTGAGCTTGAGTTTGAGGGGGAGCATTGGCCCTAGGAGCCGCATTCGGGTTAGCTTGAGGGTGATAAGGAACAAGTGATCTGCATTGGAGTTTGAGGGAGAATTGAAACGCCTCTTGTTAGCATAGGCATTAGAAGAAGAGGGAGTGAAAGATCTTTTGTCATAGAAGTTTGACCTTGGATTGAAAGAGGGGGAAGGAGAGGGATTCTTCAACTTTGCTTCATCTCTAACGGCCTTCATGGAGTTCTCGGCCCAAAGGGCATCATCATACAACTCCCTGAAAGAAGTAGAGCTCCTCCTTACCTTACTTTGAAACAAGGCACTAACCTTATTACGGTAGTAAAAAGCTCGATCCTCATTATCCTTGATGAGTCTTGGTTCAAAGTGAGCAAGCTTGTTGAATTGCGTGGTAAAGTCTTGAACCGTCAAGTCACTTTGCTTGAAATCAATAAATTCCTTGAGCCTTTGTTATTTGAGCTCCTTAGGATAAAATCAGTCTTCCACGAGAGCCTTGAAACATTCCCAACCGAAATTGGTTTCAAGAATGACGGTGGGATTAGTAATCGACCACCATTTGTCGGCTTCCCTCACCAGAGAGTGCTTAGAAATCCTTACCTTGTCCTTTTCACGGACTTGGTATAAGTCAAATTGCTTCTCCATCTCCCGAAACCATTCCGAGAGTTCGGTAGGGTCCGGCTCTCCACCATAAGGCGTAATCTTACTCCTAGCTATCTGGCTAGCCACCCAAGCGTAGCCTCCTTGGCGATTGTCTTCTCTATGAGGAGGGACTGGGTTGGCTTGAGCATTAGCCGCATCTTGTTGGTTCGTTAGAAATTGAGTAAGAGCTTCAAGCATAACATTCTCTACTACTCGAGGTCTAACCATCTTCATAAGAAACAAAAATAAAACAAGTTAATCCTAGCACTTAGCATAAACAAAGAGACTACAGAGTAAAGTCCTTAAGTTCTACCCATCTCTCCTTTATTATTTCAAGGTCAAGTAGTTTAAGTTTAGGGTTCACGTGTGTGCGTCGGGAGCGTTAAAGCTCTGATACCAACTGTGACAACCCTCGCGAATGCGGAAATAAAACATACAAGCATGTGATTAATATAGCGGAAAATACGGTATTTTTAAAAACCTTTTTACATGCAATTAGAAAAGTACGAGGAATGTCAATAATTAAAAACCATAGAAAAATATACTACAAGAGACGTAGTCTCTCAAAATGTATCAAATATCAAAGTTATTAGCAAACTAGCTAAACAACGCCCGCTAGCTTACACCCGAACCCAAAATACCACAAGCAAAAAGCCATCCAAGCAAGCAACCTGTTCATCCATGAAAAACATGAACGCCACAGTCAGTGGGGAGTAACTCCAGGTTCTCCCAGCCATATCACAATAAACATACTAAAATGGAAATACGGAATAAAAGCATGCATATATAAATATACATTTGAAATACGAGAAGGATAAATAGGCAAATCAATATATAAGAATACCGATACATTAAGTACAAAGCCGTAACCATCATATTATAGAAAGACTCCGGGGAAAACACCCTTAGGCAACTATATACTCACTAGGGCTTACATCTCACCGTTAGCGGCATATACTTGATAAGATAGAGACTCCACATATAAACCACATCAATCATCTATTTAATGCAAGAGTCCAACTCAATGTTCACGTATAATTTAACTTACAAACAACCATCAAATCATACGAATATGACAACATATCTCTCACAGTTAATGGCACGCACTAGCATCGTGTACAATAGCAAGACAAGCCAATGGAAGCCCACGGGATAAGACATTTCCCGGAACCGTATACGATAAGACGTTTCGTATACTCATGACCTAGACAAACAAGTTCACGGGATAAGACGTTTTCTGGAATCGTGTACGATAAGACGTTTCGTACACACAAGACTCTAATCCTCTCGGTAGAACGACGATGATAATACGGTCCTAGTCTAAACCTGGCCAGACTCTTCGGATAAGACATTTCCCGATTCGACATGTGGTAAGACGTATCACATCCAAGACTCGATCAGACAAAGACGTCGAGTACCCCAAATTCGGTAAAATCACACGCAAGAGGCGGAAAGAGATCTATAGTCAAAAGTCAAGCTAGTACGCTACATACAATGACACCACCTAGCAAGGATACAACATTTGACGGCCGGGTCGATCAACGCATGGCGTTCGCCTCCTTACAACGTCGTCATATCCCCACTAAACAAATGCACAACGGCATCACGGTTACACTTCACCGCTCCGACATTTAAGTCTAACGGTTATAAAGTATGACCGGGGAATGAGAGTTCATAGCACTCAACGATTAGAGCTCAAATCAGAACATATGTAAAAATGACTCAAAGAGGGACATATCAAAAACCGTCACAAAACATGTGATATAAGCGAATGAAATATCATATATTCTAAACATGAATATTTATTGCTATTACGTAAATTTATACGATAAAGGAACCGTATGAATTATTATAAATGAGAACATAAGAAAGGAATTAGAAGAAGAGTCCAGGTGGTGCCAGCCCGTCAAAGTGACCGGCCGCCGGCTACCCGCCTGGCACTTCCGCAACATTTAGAAACCATTAAAAATACAGGGTGTCCCAGCCGGTCATGGGGACCGGCAGCCGGCTACCCGGCTGGAACCATATGCCATATGAGAAAAATAAGAAGATAATGGGGGATGCCTCAGCCGGTCGACCGGCTAAGGCCAATATAACACAAAAAAGCAACGTAAATGTCAGCCACCCTCCCAGCCGGTCAGCTGACCGGCAGCCGGTCGGCCGGCTGGGAGCACAATGCACGAAAATCATCATTTATCATCCATGAACATCAACAAATATCAACTATCATCATCAAACATCAATACTCATTAACAATTATCAACTAACCACAACCTTTATCAACAACACAAATCCTAGGACTAATCATCTTATCTTAAATACATCTACTAACATTAAAACACATTAAAACATATTAAAACACATAAAGATATCGAGTAACCCTTTACCGTTACCTTTTCACGTCTTCAATCCTCGTCGAGGTCCTCCTCTACTAAGTAGTAGTCTTTGTCGAGGTCTTGGAGGTCACCACCTACAATTAGATAACAAAAGATGAATATAATTCACCTTTGAGAAAGACAGATAATTTGAAAAGCGAGAAAGACGGTAATTTTATTACCAATTAAGATAGAAGACGATGAGAGGGAAAGATTAAGACGAACTTTAGTGAATTTGAGCGAGTAATGAAGGAGTAGCGATGATCTTAAGATCGATCAAGATTGAAGTTAGGTTTTTGGGTGGTTACTTGGTGAAGAAGAAGGAGAAGTTGAATGTGAGGGAGTTTAGGGTTAAGAGGAGTATAAGGGAGTAAGTGGAAAAATATGGGAAAAAGCCCACAATCGCCTTAAGACGTAACTTACTCGGAAATTCGAGTAAAGTCCGAAAACGAACTCGGATATTCTAAATTAGACACGGGAGATTAAATTCTAGACTAAAACTAAATTTCGCTGAAAAGTATCCGTATAATATTTTTAATATAAAAATTGGGTACATTTGCGGGTGTTACACGTAGGTTGACGCGGGGCGCGCCTTGTTTTCTTTTTCGACCTATGGTAAGGGTAGTATCGTTTCAATTGTTCTAGGTTGGTAGGTTTAGCGAACTCGTTTCCATCTAGGTCTGTGATTCTAGCTGCACCCCTTGAGAATATGGATTTGACTAAGAAAGGCCCATCGTATTTAGGTTTGAACTTTCACTGCGGATCAACAGGTAGGAGGGCTCTGACTAATTTGAGCACCAAGTCCCCTTCTTTGTTGTTTCTGGATTCATTTCGTTTATTAAAGGCTCCTTTGATATGTGCTTGATATGTCTGTACATTATGTAATGCACGCAGTCTTCGCTTGTCCAAGAGGACAACTTTCCAGTCAGCTTCCGGAATTTCACTCTCCAAAAGAATACGTAGAGATGGGATTTATAGTTCTACTGGTTGTACAGCTTCCATCCCATAAGTTAAGTTGAAAGGAGTGGCCCCAGTGGGTATCCTAACTGATGTGTGATAGCCCCATAACGCAAAGGGTATTTTGCTTGACCAATCACAGTAATTGTCGATCATTTTATTGAGGATTGTGACGACATTCTTATTAGTTGCCTCTACTGCGCCATTCGTCTGAGGTCTGTAAAGCGAGGAATGGGATGGTTGATTTTGTATTTGGCTAGCACTTGTTCAGTCTCACCCTGGATATGCGAGTCATTATCACTGATGATTTCATGTGGGCAACCATATCGGCAGATAATATTGGTTTGTATGACATTTGCCTTATTTTTAGCGGTGAGACTAGTGTAGGATGCTGCCTCGACCCATTTGGTGAAGTAATAGATTGCCACCAGAATGAAACAGTGACCTCCTGTTTTAGCTGGGGTGATCTTTCCAATGAAGTCGATTCCCCATGCAGAAAATGGCCACGGAGATGTCATGGTGTAAAGGATCGAGGGAGGAACATGCTACACATTCCCGAAGATTTTGCAATTATGGCATTGTCTGACGTACTTCATACAATCTGACTCCATTATCGTCTAGTAGAATCCTAGACGTGTGATTTTCTTTGCCATCATGGGTCCACTCATATGGGGACCGCATTCTCCATCATGAACATCTTCCATTACTTTTTGTGCTTGTAAATTATCAAGGCAACGCAAGATAACACCAAGAGGTATTATTTTGTACAGTTCTCCTTGCATGAGGAGGTATTAAGAGGCTAATAGGCGTATGTCGCGTTGTCCCCTCTTATCTATTTCCGGTGGGTATGTGCCATTGAGTTTGAATTTTAGAATGGCTTGGAACCAGGGTTCCTCTGGGCTTTCTTCTTCATTTGTAAGTTGGTGTACATAGGCTGGTTCTGACCGTCATTCAATGCATAGAGGTATTTCGATCATGTCGTCTGGCATGTTGATCATGGCCACAAGTTTTGCAAAAGCGTTTGCGAACTGATTCTCTTCTCGAGATAGATTTAGATAAGTGACTTGATCAAAGAACTGGGTCACTTGAACCTGTAACCAGGTTGATGATCAAGGAGGCGTCTCTATGAACCCAAAGATTTTTAATGCCTAAACTAACTGCTGCTTGTAGGCCAATGATTCAACCTTCGTATTCTGCTGCGTTATTTGCACCTCGAAATCGAGTTTGACAGATAGCAAGGTATGCTCACCTTCTGGAGAAATGAGCAATACCCCCACTCCAAATCCTCTTAAATTAGATGCACCATCAAAATAAAGGTTCCAGGAATCCACACAAGTCTGCAGTATATCTTCGTCTGGAAATGACCACATGTCTAATGTCTGAGTATCGTTGATAGGGTTATCTCCGAAAACTCAGCAACGGCGCATCTCTTTATGACTTTAAGAGGTACGTATTTGAGATCGAACTCTGAGAGCATTAAGATCTATCTTGCCAAACGGCCATAGAGGATGGGTTTCTCAAAAAGGTATTTGATGGGGTCTATTTTGGAGTACACCTTGACAGAGTAGCTAAGCATGTAGTGGTGTAGCTTCTTTGTTGCCTACACAAGAGCGAGGCACGTCGTTTCGAGAGGTGTGTATTTACACTTATATTCTAAGAACTTCTTAATAAGGTAGTAAATAGCCCTTTATTCTTTTTCGACGGTCTGCACGAGCATAGTCTCCATGGTTGTATATGTGATTGTGAGATATAAACTAAGAGGCTTATCTCGTTGAGGCGTCATCCTACATGGTATGATCTATTTTTTTTTAGCTTTTTGAAGATGGCTTTGATCTTGCATGGATCAATTTCTATTTCCCTCTGGCTGACGACATATCCCAGAAGTTTGCCTGATGTTACCCAAATGCACATTTCTAAGGATTGAGTCTCATGTTGTACTTGCGCAATCTAAGGAAGAACATAGGAAGGTTGTGGATGTGTCCTTTCCTTTTCTTTTTTTGATTTGATAATCATATCGTCTACGTATACCTCCACTTCTTTATGCATCATGTCATGTAACAAAGTGGTAGCGGTACGTTGATATGTGGCTCCGGCGTTAATTAGCCCAAATGGCATAATTGTGTAGCAATATGTGCCTCATTGAGTGACGAAAGTTGTTTTATGCATATCTTCTTCGGCCATTTTTATCAGATTATACCCGGCAAACCCATCCATGAAGGATAACAATGCGTGATCTGATGTATTATCTACCAATATGTCGATATGTGGTAGAAGAAAGTCGTCCTTAGGACTCGCTTTGTTCAATTCTCTGAAATCAACACAAACTCGGATTCGCCCATCCATTTTGGGTACGGGAACTACGTTAGCTATCCACTCAGAGTACTCAGAAACTTCGATGAGCCCGGCTTTGAATTGTTTATCGACTTCTTCTTTGATCTTAAGAGCCCATTCAGTCCTCATGCGACGGAGCTTCTGTTTTACGGGTTTGAAACCTAGTTTGATTGGAGTTTGGTGCTCTGCAATATCATTGTTGATCCCTTGCATGTCTTTGTAAGACCAAGCAAAAACGTCTTTGAACTCGTGTAGGAGGTCGACGAAACTGGCCCTTTCGATTGGGTTTAAGGTCGTCCATATCCTAAGTTCTCGGGGTTTTAGTTGAGTCCCTAGGTCAATGGGTTCGGTATTTTCTATGACTGGTGCCCCTTCCCCTTCTTGTAGTATTTATTTAATTGTATGGGGAGGTAAATCGATTGAGTATGGGTCAAGATCATCCTCACTATCATCATAAATAGAATTGCATTCATAAAAACACAAGGAGTAAGCAGAATCTGATTTATACATTTTAAATTTGAAAATAGCTTAAACAAAGAGGCCATCTGTTCAGTAGTCTGATTAATTCATATTAAATTTTGAAAATAGCTGAAACAAGGAGGAGACTCTTTAGGAACTTCGCTAGAGTCCGACTCTGAACCGTATTCATTGTCTCCTGGCTCTCCGTTGAACATCTCTCCCTCACCCATAGTGTTCTATAAGAGCTTCCCTTGATTGTTGGTCCATTTGATCGACTTCTCCATCCATTCGGCTGACTTGAGCCAGCGTCGGTGATTAATGTTGTAGGGTTGAAATAAATCGTCCTAAACTATCATGGTAATGATCTCATCCTGTGCAGCTCTGACTAATTGATCCTCTCCAAACAGAAGACTAACGGCTTATTTCGTTTAAACAAGGTGCTTGACGATTTTGACGGTAGAAACCGTTTCCGAGGGGATAAAGAAGCAATCGTGGAAGACCTCGATTATGGCTAATTTTATTCCTCTATAGTGCCAAGGTTCGGGAAAGCCTTGAAAGTATTCTTGGCTTCCCTCCTTAACGAAATATCCGTTAAGAGTAGGTAGATAAGGTTGCATTTGGATTCCTTTAATCTTGAGATTTTGGACTAGAGTAAGCATTTCCTGATTTTTTTTGTTTGTGGGTTTGTACCCCAATCCTAATGGTATCTTTCCGGAATTTCCCTCTTTGTAAGGTGCAAAGGTACTCTTCCTACTGGGGTTCAATGGCATCCTTGGGGAGTATCCCTGAGATTTGAGCATGTGGTTGACCACTAGGTTGGAGTATGGATCGAAGTATGGAGGTACCAACTCACTCTCTACAAGATTTATGCTTTGAAATCCTCCAAGCTCATGTATTGGATCTGTGACTACTTGGTGGTTGGAAAGTTTCTCTATTACGGCCTTAATAGGTGACGAAGTGATCGTTATCACTTTACCGTCTAGAAGAATTTTGATCTTCTGGTGCAAGGTGGATGTTACCTCCTTAAAAGCATGAATCCAAGGCCTCCTTAGAAGTATATTAAAGGATGCTACGATGTCCACAATCTGGAAGTTAACTTTTCGTTCGATTGGCCCAGTGCATATGGAGAGGTTGATTAGCCCTATCACCTTTCGTCGTGTTCCATCATATGCTCGAACACCTTGGTTGGTAGGAGCCCAATCTGATTCTTTCATGCCTAACTTACGCTCTATTTTTAGTGGTATGACATTGACTGCAGAGCCATCATCTACCAAAGTCATTGGTACGTTCTTCTTTAGGCACATGATTGTGATATATAGAGCGAGATTGTGACTGGCACAGAAAAGAGGTAAATACTCATCTGAGAAAGGAACTGGTTTACTTAGCTTAACTGAGTCTTGGAGGACCAAGTTGACTATGTCGTCAGGTGTAGAGTCATGCGCTACATTCAGTTTTGCCAATGCTTGTAATAAAGCTTGGCGATGAGGAAATTAACTCGCAAGTAACTGTCCGAGTGAAAGATCAGCCTTTGTCTTCTGTAGTTGTTTTACTAGATGGTCAGTAGATGTATCTTCGCCATCATTTCATGTGACGACGTTGGTCTTAATAACTACACCATTAATGGTGTACCATTCTAAGAGACACCTTGATAGGGCCACCCTGATCGAGTAAGGTAGTTTATGTCTTGATCTTCACTAGCCCAAACTATATCTTCATTATCTTGGGTTCTATGAGGTTTAATGAGGTATTCATCCTCGTCGTCATCGGCCCATATCCCGTTGACGATATTGAGTTCTTTCAATCTAATGATTTCGGCTTCCAAAGCGATTATTCACTCGACTAGATCATCACATGTGGTTATCACCTCTTGCATCATAGACTCTTGAGATAGAACTGGAATTTGGGGTATTCATTCTTGGGGCGTGGCGCCTGAAATGCGTAAAGATGCTACAGTGGTTTCAAGTTCTGAAACTTGTTTACTTACACTCTTAGCCCATGCGATGAAGTCATCGATGGTAGGAGAAATGGTGGAATATTCTTCTAACATGTGAATCTCATCTTCGATTGGGGAAATGAGGTGTGAACAATCCAAGGTGGATTCTTTATCTGTAATCATCAGAGTTCCAAGAGGATTCTGAATATTGTTAAGCTTAAATCCAGGAGGTATGGGTAGACGACCATCTTCAATCATATCTTGAAGGGCGTGCTTCAATTTGAAGCATTTCTCTATATCATACCCTTTGCCCCTATGATATTCCTAGTAGGCATTCTCATCCCAAAACCTTGTTTTCTTTTCTGGATCAGGTGTAGGTCCTATGGGTTGGAGCTTTCCTTCTTGTGTCAACCTTTTTAAGGCAATGGAATATGTATTACCGATGGTTGTGAACTTCCTTTGTGGGATGTTCTGTTTGGATGGTTCAACAAGATTGACTTCATCGGTTTTGTTATTTGGGCTGTAAGAACGACTTGTTGCCCCTTGGTATCCACGACCTATCGTTTTGGACAAGAGCCCTTTTCGGATGTCGTCTTCAATTCTTCTTCCCAGCACAGCTAAAACTTTAAAAGACATTATGTTTTGGTACCTAAGGTTGTGACAACCCTCGCGAATGCGGAAATATAAAACATACAAGCATGTGAGTTATATAGCGGAAATATGAAGTTTTAAAAACCTTTATACATGCAAGATAGAAAAATACGAGGAGTGTCAAAATATTACAAACTAAATAAAAATACCACAAGAGACGTAGTCTCTCAAAAAGTGTTTAACAAAAGACCAAAGTCATGTAGCAACTAGTAAACCACGTATTCTCTAGAGGGTTTCATCAGGGACAACGCCCGCTAGCTCACACCCGAACCCAAAATAGCAAAGCAAAAAGCCATCCATTGCAAGCAACCTGTTCATTCATGAAAAACATGAACGCCACAATCAGTGGGGAGTAACTCCGGGTTCTCCCAGCCATATCACATTAAACGTACATATAAGGAAATACAAAAGTAAAATCATGCATATATAGATATACATGTGAGTTACGATAAGAATAGATAGGCAATCCAATATATATAAAGATACGATCATGTGGAAATCAAATCCGAAACCATCATGTTATTCAAAGACTCGGGAAAGACACTCTTAGGCAACCGAATACGCTCACTAGGGCTTGCATCTCACCGTTAGCGGTATAAGTTTGATAAGATTGAGACTCGAAAGACAAACCAAGTCAAGTCATACGATGATCACATAATATCCAACATATTATCATTCATTCACGAACCAAGACATTGACGGTGTCCAATCATGCAATGACCATGAATAATATCATGAAATCACGCATTCAAAGAACGACGACTCAAGACGACAACTCTCACGGTAAATGAAACGCACTAGCATCGTGTACATGGCAAGTATGATTAAAAGGCGTTCACGGATGACATTTCCCTCAACCCATATACGATGACATTTCGTATGGGTAGACTAATTTCCTCCTGGTAGGACGACGATAATAATACGGTCCTAGTCTAAACCTGGCCAGACTCTCGGAATAAATCATGTTCCGATTCGACACGCGATGACATTTCGCATCCAAGACTCGGGCTTACAATATATATGACGAGTACCCCAAATTCGGTAGATCAATTCACGACAGAGGCGGCAAACGAGCTCAAGCCTCATAACATGCGGCACGCTACATGCAAATAACACCACCTCGCAAGTATACAACATTTGACGGCCGGGTCGATCAACGCATAGCGTTCAACTCCCAACAACGTCGTCGTATGCCCACTACACATGCAATTAAGCAGTAGGATACCTCTCCGTTCCGACATTCCAGCCTTACAAACGGGAAGGTAGCCAAGGGAATGAGAGTACAAAGCACAAGACAAAATAGTGCTCAAACCGTATCATTTGTAAAAACCGAATCAAAGTGGGAACATACCAAAAACCGTCACAAAACATGAGAATAGGGAATCATATAAGTTTAAATATGATAAACATGAGTCAATACATGATACATAAGCATTAGAACAAGTTTATGACGCATAATGAATAAAACCATAGATCACCTCTCCAAAAAACAAGTTTGGAAAACTAACTAAAACAGGGTTCACTTCAAACTAATACAACTAGAGTTCTAGATTTGCAGAATGCGAAAATCCAAGTCGAGGTGATAGCTTATCCTCTTACGGTTCCAACGAGTGGTCACAAGCCCAAAACAAGCAGGTAACGAAGGAGATATGATCATTCTACCAAAAAGGGTCAGTGCAGTGAAACTGCACAAGTCACGACCGTGACTTGTATTTCACGACCGTGAAATGAGTTTTACAACCGTGAAATGACATCTCACGACCGTGAAACACTCTGCTACCAATTCACCCGAGAGCCTTCAACAAAATTCAATCCTATCATTTCCAATTCTCATAATTCCTCTCTAATAACTATCAACAATCAATATTCATCATCAACAATCATCAAACAACAACAATCATTATCCATAACATAATTCCTAACTTACTTATCGTATTCTAAATACGAATCCTAGCATATAAAGCATGTAAAACACGTAAATGATACCGAGTAACCCTTCACCGTTACCTTTTCGCGTCTTTAAACGGTTACTAAGCTTTCCTAGTCTCCACCTACATACAATTAGATAATAAAAGATGAATATCATTCACCTTGAGAAAGACGGATAATTAAAAAAGCGAGAAAGACGGTAATTTTATTACCAATACGGATAGAGGAAGCTAAGAGGGAAAGAATAAGACGAACTTACGCGAATTCTATCAAAGAACGAAGGAGTTACGATGATTCTAAGATCGAAATCCAAGAGGGAGGCTAGGATTTTGTTTGCTTAAGGAGGAAGTAATTTGGTTGTGTTTGTGTAATGAATTAGGTTAAGGGGTAGTGTGAGTTGTATAGGAGAAAAGTCAACGGAAGTCAAAGACGGTTCCAAAGTCAAGGAAAGTCAAAGACGACTCAAAAGTCACGAAAAGTCAAACTCGACTCAAAAGTCAAGAAAAGTCAAACTCGACTCAAAAGTCAAGAAAAGTCAAACTCGACTCAAAAGTCAAGAAAAGTCAAACTCGACTCAAAAGTCAAGAAAAGTCAAACTCGCCTTAAAACGGGATTTTCATGGAATCTCACAGAAATTCCAAATACGAAATCGGAAATTCTAAATTCGACTCGAAACATAAAAAGCTAATTTAAAACTTAAATTCGCTGAAAAGATTTCGTAAAATATTTCTACTAGAAAAATATGATACATTTCCGGGTGTTACAATCACCCCACCTTTAAAAAAGTTTCGTCCCCGAAACTTGAGAGTAGAAAACAAAAGTTATAAGGACCAATTCGTTTTCTCCAAATTGGTATTCAAAACATTTTCAAGGAAATGTATTTCAAAAGCATGACATTTTCCAAAAAGGTATAGGAAAAGTTTTCGAAAGTAACTCTCTTTTTCTGTGGAACGGAATTGTTCTTGTCGTGCACACAAGAACACCAGCATTCCAAAGTAAAGACAAGATTAAAATTAAATCATACGTTGATAAGTGCAGAACCCGTCATTAGACGTCTCCAATAACAAGTTCTAGCATCCAACCAAACACAAAATCCAGTATAAGAGCAACCTAAATACATTTTCGAAAAATGAAAGTAGAAATTTCATTTCTAAAACTCTTTTAAAAGGATAAATGTGAAATCCATATTGAAAATTTGAAAATTTTCTAAATTCGTACACTCAAGACAACCAAACATTGCACACACATAAAAGTAATTTGAACATCAAACTCACAATCATGGTAATAAAAGATAAACACAACGAGTAAAAAGAAACAAGAAGGCTTAACGAAACGAGTAATAGCGGAAAGAAGGACAATGTCCAAAGAATAACAAATTGAATAATCGTCAATTTGAAAGGCAAAGGGAGAAATGAACGACAAAGCAATTGCTCAAAAGGGGAAGAAAGCCTAAGAACCAAACACTCCACTCAAATACAAAAGTAATCATAGACAATTTCTCGGGCATTTTCGCCAAACCCAAATTATAGCCACATCATTCTAAGGGCTTATCCAATTAACATCACAACCATCGTTAATAAGCTAGTCCTCAAAAGAATGTAACTCATCTCGGTCATACCTTAACCGCTTTCAATCATTAGATTCTACAAAATCCTTAACAATCATCAGGTCAAACTACGAACCCGAATATCTAGTATCCAACTAGCATGAACTAAGGTCTATCGACAAGGGAAAATCCACAATTAAATAATCCACATGAAAGATTCCTAAATGTATTCGAACATCCCTAGTCCAGTCAATTATTACACTCGAATCCACAAGCATAAATAATTATATCTAGAAAAGCATAATTACCACCAATCATAAGATGAATGGGCTCACCATTCCAATTCTATAATCCCTAACAACCGAGCATTCATTATCCAAAGCTTGCAACGAACATTTCTCAATTTCAAACTATGATTCCTTAAGAATAAAAGAGAATTACTAATCCCAAACCGCAAATGACCAATCACTTGGAAATCAAACAACCATTCAAATCATCTATTTCATCTAAAACTCAAAATGAATCGATTTCCATTGATGACAAAACTCCTCAAACTTTGGGTACCAACTCAATTACCCTAAAGCAAAGTCTCTTTTAGAATCCACCAAGTAGAGACATCTAATTCCCAAATGATATCCCAAGCAACCGTTATAATACCCAACATCAACAAACTATTATCATGATCAACTCAATTCTCAAAACAACACTACCATACCAAACTCCGAATCTAACATCACCAAGAGAGGATACATTATCACTATTAGGATTCATCCTAGAGCTTAAGTCTTATTTCTCATGATCAAATACAACCTGAACTTTGCTCAATCCAAAGACACATCTTCTAACTAAAGAATTCCAAAATACATTACTCTTACTCTCTGAGCCTTACAACCGGAATATCCAATCCACTAAGGAAAAGATGAAGCGGCAACGAGATAGGAAACGATAAGAAATCTCAAGGAGAACACGAGAATAAAATCAGGCACGAGATTAAAAGAGAGGAACGCTGAAAATAACGAGGGCAAGAAAGAGACAAAGCAGATAGTAGAGTTATGAAGATATCCGCATAAGAAATAAGATACGAGTATGTGATTTCTTAAAGATCAATCTTTACAAAAGCATTCAAGAATGGAAATGAAAAGGGACAATGGCACGGGTAATGGTTTAAGGTTTAATCCACAAAATTTCTCCTTTCAAACTTAATGCGATAATAAAACAACTTAATTATTCCTTTACAAAGGCCTCTTACAAGGGACCATCATACCACGAACAATCATAAAAGTAAGGTACACCTAGATTTGATAAATCGACTACAACCCAATTCATCCACCCTTTCAAATAACACGGATTCCCAATTGCGGAATTGCAACTCAAGCATAGTAACATTCTCTCAACTCCATAATTTGACACATTCCCAAAGGTTTCAAAAACCGAAGAACCAATAAGGAATTCTCCATACTAATCTCTTTTCAACTCCTAAGGCCACAAAGTAGAACACCGAACAAAACGTCATTATCAACATCATATAGCCTACGAGTTCATTATTAACAAAGTACAACCTCAAGTCAAACGTCATCATTAACGTCCCAAGGTATTTCTATCATAACTCACATCATAATCCTCAAGTAATATGGTTCAACTTACCGAAACCTTACTACTTCAAACGAGTCTCCAATACCATAAGATAATATCATATCTTTCAATCCAAGAACTATAGCCCAATGCTTTTCCACCAAGCCTATACTATGAAACACACCATAGGAAACCACAAGACGTCACTTAACCTCAAAAGTATTTCGCACCTCAAGATTTCATTCAAAACTTCTTATCTATACCAATTAGACCTATCATAAGCATGGTCTTCAAAACAATACTAAACTTCTAAGTCCAAAAGACTAAATTACTAATGAGTTAAGAAGTCATAGCCAACTCATTCAACCTTACACCATCGAATATCATGAACTATTTACATACAAGTCATGACAAGCATTTATACACTAAAATCATCAAACATATTTTACCATACTTTCCTCAAGGATACCACCTCTCACCACCATAGGGTGAAATTAGATCTATACCATTTTCCTCAAATCACAAATTCATTCTAACAAACACTAATAGTCCATAAAGTCTAAAATTCTTCCAACCACGTACAATATACCACAAACAATTGGGTATGGCATCCACAAAAATGTTACAAGAGGAAGGTAAGGATACCAATGGTAAAATGGAGGAAACTATCAAGAGTAATTTCCAAGAGGCAAACAAGTTGGAAGAGAAAGAAGCACCAAGATAGAAGGAAGAGAGCATAATACACGAAGGACGAGAGAATTCATAGACGAGGAAGAAATACACTTTAATTAGGCTTGTCAATCTTCAATCTTCGGTAAAGGATACTTTTCTAGGTAACACATTGATCCACCTTAAGACGGTAGATACAAACAAACATAACATCACTCAACACAATCAAACAAACAAGTTAGAACCTAACAAACATCAAGTACACCAAAGACTACCACCTTAGGTCCTTAAGTCTACCCATCTCTCATTTATTATTTCAAGGTCAAGTAATTTAAGTTTAGGGTTCACGTGTGTGCGTCGGGAGCGATAAAGCTCTGATACCAACTGTGACAACCCTCGCGAAGGCGGAAATATAAAACATACAAGCATGTGAATTATATAGCGGAAAATACGGTATTTTAAAAACCTTTATACATGCAAGATAGAAAAATACGAGGACTGTCAAAATATTACAAATTAAATAAAAATACCACAAGAGACGTAGTCTCTCAAAGTGTTAAAAAAGACCCACAAAAGTAATTAGCAACTAGCTAAACAACGTCTGAGGTGTTTCATCCAGGGACAACGCCCGCTAGCTCACACCCGAACCCAAAATAGCATAAGCAAAAAGCCATCCATGCAAGCAACCTGTTCATTCATGAAAAACAGGAACGCCACAATCAGTGGGGAGTAACTTCGGGTTCTCCCAGCCATATCACCTTAAACGTACATATAAGGAAATACAAAAGTAAAATCATGCATATATAGATATACATGTGAGTTACGATAAGAATAGATAGGCAAAAGAGATATAATGATAGATAATATAGAAATCAAATCCGAGCCATCAGCTATTCAAAGATTCGGGGAAAAGACAACTCTTAGGCAATCGAAATACGCTCACTAGGGCTTGCATCTCACAGTTAGCGGTATAAGATTGATAAGATTGAGACTCGACAGACAAAACAGTCAAGTCATGCGATGATCACAATAAATACAACATATTCTCATCCATTCACGAACCAAGACAATGACGGTGTCCAATCATGCAATGACCATGAACAAGATCATGAAATCACGCATTCAAAGAACGACACAAGACGACGTATCTCACGGTAAATGAAACGCACTAGCATCGTGTCCCAGCAAGAATGATTAAACGGCATCCACGGGATGACATTTCCCTGAACTCATACGCGATGCTTACATTTCGCCTATGTAGACTAATTTCCTCCTGGTAGGACGACGATAATAATAATTCCGGTCCTAGTCTAAACTGGCCAGGAATCATCGGAATTAAAACCATTTTCCGATGCGACAGCGATTAAAAGTTTCGCATCAGACTCGGCTTATAATAATAAATGCCGGAGTACCCCAAATTCGGTAGATCAATTCACGAAAGAGGCGGAAAAGAGCTCAAGCCTCATAACAAGCGGTACGCTACATGCAAATAACACCACCTCTCAAGTACACAACATTTGACGGCGGGTCGATCAACGCATAGCGTTCAACTCCCAACAACGTCGTCATATGCCCACTACACATGCAATTAAGCAGTAGGATACCTCTCCGTTCCGACATTCCAGCCTTACGAACGGAAAGGTAGCCAAGGGAATGAGAATACAAAGCACGAGACAAAACCGTGCTCAAACCGTAACATATGTGAAAACCGACTCAAAGTGGGACATAGCAAAAACCGTCACCAAACATGTGATACATGCGAAAAAGATATCATATATCCAAAACATGAATATTATAAGACATTACGTAAAATTATACGATAAACCGATCATGCGAACTATTATAATTTACGAGTTTTAAAAGTCAAAAGAAAACAACACAGCCGTGTTGCAGGCCGGCAGGGGACCGGTGGCCGGTGGGCCGGCTCAGAACATAGGCAAAAACCCAAAAACAGAGAAAAGAGGTCTGGGCCGGTCAGTAGACCGGCGGCCGGTCGACCGGCACAGAGCACTACACCAAAATCAAAACTTCCCTTACTGATGTGTTCCAGGTCGGTGGATGGACCGGTGGCCGGTGGGCCGGCCTGGAGCACCTCTTCATGCAGAATCCAAGTTTCCAAATGAGTTACTGATGTGTTCCCAGCCGGTTGGCAGACCGGCGGCCGGTCGACCGGCAGGGAACACCTCTTCATCCGTGAGCCTTGCTCACTTAACCAATTCAATCCAAAACTCATATATACTTCTAATAATCATCAACAATCAATACATATCATCAATATTCATCATCTAACATCATTCATTAATCATAGCATGGTTCCTAATCATCGGAATCGTATTCTAAATACGATTTCTAGCATATAAACATGTAAAACACGTAAATGATACCGTGTAACCCTTCACCGTTACCTTTAAGCGTCTCTAATGATCGTCAAGCTCCTCTTCTATAAGGAAATAGTCTTTGTCGGGATCTTGGAGGTCACCACCTACAAATAGATCGTAAAAAGATGAATAAAGTTCATCTTGAGAAAGACGGGAAATTTGAAAAGCGAGAAAGACGATGATTTTAACATCAATACGAATAGAGGAAGGTACGAGAAGAAGAATAAGACAAACTTACGTAAATTCTATCAAGTAACGAAGAAGTTACGTCAATTCAAAGATCGATATTCAAAGAGGGAAAGTTTCTTAAGGAAGAAGGAAGGGTTTTGTGTTTGATTTGGTGTTGAATGAAAAATTAGGTTAAGGAAGGGAGTAGTGTGAGTTATGAAGGAAAAAGTCAAAGACGGTTTCAAAGTCAAGAAAGTCAAAGACGACTCAAAAGTCAAGAAAAGAAAGACGACTCAAAAGTGAAGAAAAGTCAAAGACGACTTAAAAGTCAAGAAAAGTCAAAGACGACTTAAAAGTCAAGAAAAGTCAAACTCGCCTTAAGACGGGATTCTCATGGAATCTCGCGGAAATTCCAAATACGAACTCGGACATTCTAAATTCGACTCGAAACTTTAAATTCTAAATTAAAACTTAAATTTGCTGAAAAGATTTCGTAAAATATTTCTACTAGAAAAATAGGGTACATTTCCGGGTGTTACAACCATCATTACGATAACACAATCTACTAAGGTCACACTAAGCAATACAAATTACAACCTCTAGTAAAAATACCAAAATAATCCATTCATCCATTCATTCATTCATTCAACAAAATAAAATGCATCAACAAAATAAATTAAATCTCCAAGACATAATTCATTAATTATGATGATTAATTTATCCAAACCACGTTTAATAATGATCAAAATTATGTGACAATTCCTTAATTGCACACAACAATTTTAATCAACCATAATCCAATATAATTCATATTATCGGGTATAACATAAATAAAATTCAACATTATTTTAAACCTTTTTAAAATAATAGGGTATCTATCATTTTGAACTTTTTCACAACAACAAACAACATACATTATCTTTATAATGCAATAAACCAAAATAAAAATTTTAAAAAAAACATTTCACTATTCACGGATGAACAGTGTCCGTGAACATTAGCAGGCACCAAAAAAAAATATTTTTTTTTTTTCTCAGTTTTACAAAAAAAAAAAAAAAAAAAAAACCCTAATTTTTTATGAACAGTAGCCGTAGCC
>JAIUZE010071990.1:0-37522 GCA_022085475.1 Heliosperma pusillum | reverse complement strand
AATCACTTTGATATTGATAACATTTTGAGAGACTTCGTCTCTTTGTGGTATATTTTATTTTGTTTGTAATTATTTGACATTCCTCGTATTTCTATCTTGCATGTAAAAAGTTTCAAAAACATCGTATTTTCCGCTATATAAATCACATTCTTGTTATGTTTTATTTCCGCATTCGCGAGGGTTGTCACAAAGGGGAGGGCAGGGCGGTGACGGCGGCGGCAGGGAGGGGGTGGCGGCAGCAGGGAGGGCAGGGCGGCGCCGGCAGGGAGGGAAAGAGAAGAAAGAAGGGAAAGAGGAAAAGGAGGAAAGGGGAGGGGGGCGACGGATCCGGCAAGGGGAGGGGGTGGGTGGCGCCGGCAAGGGGAGGAGGTAGGTGGCGCCGGCAAGGGGAGGGGGTTGTGGCGCCGGCAAGGCAAGGCAAGGCAAGGCTAGATCTGAAAAATCAATTTAAAGAAGAGGGAGAGAGAGAAAGAGGGGCGTACCAATTGAAGGATCAGGTGGTGTAGGTGGTGGCTCCGGTGGTCTTGGGTTGGGTTGGCGCCGGTGGTCTAGGGGTGGCTCCGGTGAGATGACAAAAGGCAAAAATTTGGGGTTTTGTAAAACGAAACACGGGGAAAGAGACGGAATATCTGTTCAGATATTTCCGTCGCAATTTAAATAAAAAAAGTATTGCGACGGAAATTCCGTCGCAAAAAAACTTGCCACATGTCTTTTCCAGTTATGGGTTTTCAGTCAGTGATTTGAACTTGCGACGGAATATCCGTCGCAAAGTCCGTCGCTAATAAGTAATTTGCGACGGAAATTCTGTCGCAGACGTTCCCACCATGTAAAATTTCTAGGCGCCATGGCGCCAAGTAAAATTTCTAGGCGCCATGTAAAATTCTGTCGCAGACGGAAATTTCTAGACGTTATTCAAAGCTACGGAATTTATGTCCGTCGCAAATATTCCGTCGCTAATGAAACCCTTTCTTGTAGTGATCACCTCACCACTACTCACTTGACCGGCCATGTGAGGCCTTATTTGGTCTATTTTGATTTTTGATATTTGTACCACAAATACTTATTAATCATATGCTTAATTATCTTATATAATTAAGTGTTAATTTGATCATATTGTTATGAAACGTACTATGTGGATGTCCATTGAGCTTTATGGTCCATTATGTAATTAGGTTTCCCATATGAAATGTATTATATATACCTCCTGAATGAGATTAATATACTAACTCTGTTGAATCTCCCTTCTCTCCCTCAACCTATTTTCCCTTATTGTCTGTCTACCTTTTGTATATGGTTTATTGCATTTCTTATTCTATAACACGTTATCAGCACGAAACTCTAACTAATTGAGACTGTTGGAATTATAGTTATTCGTTATTTTTTTTCTCGTCTATTAGAGCAATGAAGGTAATCTCTCAAACTTGTAATCTGTTTTTTTGTTTTGGTCAATCGTACTATTCATTCGTGAATCGGCTCGTATTCGCTTGAATTCACATGTTTTAATTAATTGGAAAGTTATGTGGGACTGCTAATTTAATATAAGCATATAAAGCGGTGCATCTAACAATAAATTTTTCCAATTCATCTAATGAAACTTGGATTGGAAATAACGATTACATGCCGTATTTCCATTTACCACATATTGTATTGGATTTAAAACTCTAAATTTTGTAGTTACCTTTATCAAATTGCCACAGATTGTTTCTGGTTAGGCCAAAATTTCTCCTATTTCAGGTCACTGGTATGTGTGAAATTTGTAGTGTTTATTGCACTTTATTCAATTAATTTGAGTGATGTGAAACGTATAACATTATCTATTGGTAATGTCATAGACTTGTTTTGAACCTATATTGTAAAGTATATGTCAAATCACACAAGAATTTGTATTTGCAGCCTCATATTAGTAGAGATAATTGTTTCTCACGAGTGTTCTAAATTCATCTGGATGTAAATCTCTTGTATCATTATAATGTGTGATAGATGTTTTTTTTATCTATTCAACTTGAAGCGGCCTCATATCTATTCAATTTGAGACGGCGCCCTATCTTTTTAATTCGAGACGATCTCATATTTATTTAATTGAGATGAACTCCTATCTAACTAAAGTGAGACAGTCTCATATCTATTTAATTAATTTAGAAAACTTCAATCTAATTAAATTGAGACGGTCTCATATCTATTCAATGTGAGACGATCTCCTTTTATTTAATTATACGAGATAGTCTCATGTCATTACACTTTAAAAACGGTACCTTATCATTGGTCTCCTATCAATTCAGTGTGAGACGGTATCTTAACATTTAAATGTGAGTTAGTCTTCTATATTTGAATGAAAGACTAGTTTATTTATGGAATAATCTTACCAATCTATTTATTTATTCTTCATTACCCCCAATGAAAAGACAAATATATTCTCCAACTTCTTAAGTCTTAAATTATTTGGCATATGAACTAGTGATTAACACATTTAAATCGCTATGGATACTTAAAGGAATAATATCGTTCTATTTCCTAAAGCGATTTATAATATATGATCAATCTTGCCAATCTACATGAGACACTAAATGTGTCCTATCTATATGGCTATATCAAATCATATATTTGATCACATGGAGATAAATTATTTTACGCACATATGATATAATAGCTAATTATAAGTT
Source organism: Heliosperma pusillum (assembly GCA_022085475.1). Classification (NCBI taxonomy): domain Eukaryota; kingdom Viridiplantae; phylum Streptophyta; class Magnoliopsida; order Caryophyllales; family Caryophyllaceae; genus Heliosperma; species Heliosperma pusillum. Next base: position 34,862 of record JAIUZE010071990.1, on the reverse strand, counting down.
AGCATCCAACTTTAAATTTGCGGAGAAAGTGCACAATTGCACATATTAAGGCATATCCAACTCCAAATATGGAGCATTGTAATGCATTGCGAACTACTATTAAAGTTGACATGAGATGTTAAGACATTTTATGATCAACATGTGCTTAAAAGTATGAGCAAAATGATTTTGATGTAAAATTGAGGTCGTACGGTGTTCTTTCTATACCAATTTCCTTATAAAGCTTTAATTTTACTTACACAGACAGTAATGTGCTCAAACTTTTTCAAGTATTGCATATACATTTTATTTCACGCAATACCTATACTAAAATTGGATATGATTGACATTTGAATATCTAAACAATAAAATTGCACATTACTCGAGGTTGGACAAACACCTTATAAATTCAATTGTACAAATTGATATTGTTTTTTTAGTGCCTTGAAGACCACATACTAAAATATGAGTAACTTGTGCTATTGCAATTCACAATTTGATTATTATTATGTGGACAAGTTGATCTTCTTAAATTGGGCATTTTGATTTAGCACATTAATAGTCAATTACATCATACAGATATCTTATAAAATCTCACAATTATTCCCACTACTTCAAATCTCATTTATACGTGATATGGAAAATCACATTCTAAGGTTGTTTATAAATGATTGCAATCTATCTTGAATATAAATTTTACCACCTTAGGGGGAGGAAGTACGTGAGAAGTTGGTCAAACAAGAGAAGTTTTATCATATTGAATTACACATACCGTGTGATATAGGAAGAATGTCGATTCTAGACACTTCTAGTATGATCATGAAAGTATATCCATATGAAACAGATATACGTTCGCGCGCAATGTTCAATGAACAATTGAATAAGGACTTCATAAGTCCACTCGACTGTCGACATATTTATAAAGAGCTCATTAACCTGATATTCATCCAATTTATGGAGATTAAGAACCACACTGTACAGTTTTCATTATCGAGTCATCATATGCATATATAGACTAAGTTAAGCATCTTCATATTAGTTTACTACTACGTCATTCCAATATTTCACATCATATAGTTTAGAACTTAGTCACATATCATATACATGCACATTGTTGATGATATGATCATTCAAAGAGAAAGTGCGGTATTTGCAACCGCAAAAGTGACAAGTTTACTAGAAGTGAAGATGCACGAATTACAATCTTCATATTATGAGTTTTGAAGCAATCAACCACTCTTATCAACTGAAGACATCTATAAAGTCAACCAACTACGATGATAGCTATTTTCAAGATCGAGAAACTTTGCTACATCATGAGAAGCAATGGCGTTTTACAAGTGATGTAACCATCAAGGGGAGTGTGCACGCGTTGTACTCGTTTTCCTTATCTATGGTTTTGTCCCACCGGGTTTTCCATAGAAAGGTTTTAATGAGGCAGCTTATTAATTTGCGTGTAGAGGGACAATGCACTCTGTTTTCCCTTACTGGTGTTTTTCCCATAGGTTTTTTCTAGTAAGGTTTTAACGAGACATGTTCTTCAGTAATGTACATCCAAGGGGGAGTGTTATGAAACGTATTATGTGGATGTCCATTAACTTTATGGTCCATTATGTAATTAGGTTTCCCATATGAAATGTATTATATATACCTCCTGAATGAGATGAATATACTAACTCTGTTGAATCTCCCTTCTCTCCCTCAACCTATTTTCCCTTTTTGTCTCTCTACCTTTTGTATATGGTTTATTGCATTTCTTATTCTATAACACATATAACAATTATTTGACACAAATAAATAAATAGTAGGTACTTAACATTTTAAGTAATATTTTACCATTATATCAATATAATGGGTCCCACAATGTTTAGTTAATTTATTTTACAACTCCTTGTAAATATGATTAACTAATTACCTCCATCTCAAGACCTCAACTAATTTAGTAATTTAACGATTAATTACTAAGTTAAATCTTATTTAATCATATTAAAATAAGATATAAATTTATTAGTCAATTATCGCATAATTGAAAAATAAATTTAATCGAATTTGAGTTCATAACTCAATTTTTAACAATTAACTCTCGTACATATCAAATATATGTAATAGACTAATCAACTGTATCATATACAAAAATTAATTAATATCCCAATTATATTCCTTAATGAGATTTATTATGTGGCGCACTATTGTGGAGGACACCTACTCCAATACACCCATGTTAAGGTGCACCGGCTTTGTGGGGTGGTTGGGTAGGTTTAGGCTTTAAACATTATTCTAATGATGATTAAACATAATCATTACTAGCCTAAACACCTATAGCCACCCTACCATCTTGTTAAGACAAAAAGCAAAGCATGCCTCCCCTTTCCCAAGTAAGGGTGCCGGCTCATAGTGGGTAGTTAAGGGGATGTTTTTCCTCTTGTTTACTTACTAGATCATCTCGTAAGAAAATCACACAACATCTCACTTGAAATCACAAAACACTTAAAAACTTTAGAAGTTTCATAGAACTTGTGATTACAACTTGAACTTGAGTTTCTAAAGTAGAAACTTCAAGTGTCTAGTACTCATATTAAAGGGATCTTGTTTATTGTTCTAGTAATAGCAATATTCAAGAGATTAAGGGTAAGTCTAGGTGCAACAAGAGGAGAGTTCCTATACTTGGAGCTTTTGGAAGTTCATCCTATAATCATCTAACTCAAGAACAAGTACAAGAAGGAGTCTTGTACTTGTGCCCATATCCGTATAATAATCTATGTGAGGAACTTTTTCTTTCTCCATTTCTAATTAAATTAGTTAGCATGTAATTAGATCTTGAAACTAATTAAAAATTTAATTAGTATTTCATAAGAAATGTCTTGTGAGTAGGTATATGAAGCTAACAATTGATATCAGAGCATAGGATGTTGCATGCAATCGGTTTTATTAAATTTTTACGAGTTATAATAACAAAATAAAACTAGAAAATTTGTGATTTATATGATTAATTCACGAAATTTTGAGCATGAAATACCTTCTGGTCCTAAAATTTTATAGGTCATTTTGATGATTTATGGAAGATTTTTGCTTTATTTAATGATTTTTAGTTAAATAAATCCATTTTAATGAGTAAAATGAACATTTTATGACTAAAAATAGTTAAATTTTGAATATGGCCATGACATTTTAGTATTATATCACATGAATATTTTAACTACTGTATGTAAAAGTTGAGATAAATATGATTTATTTTGCATGATTATGATTTTTAATAGTTAAAAAGACATAAATAGTGATTATTTTGGCATAAATAGCTAAAATAAATTTTTGGCTTGAGAAAAATTATCATATGTTGCATAAATATTTTACATATCATATGTATAAGTTGAAAATTAATTAGATTAATTTTCGTGTGGTTTTAGTATTTTATTTGATAAAATCGATTAATGGCAACTATATTTTTCTCTAAAATGATTCAAAAAGTTTTGACCAAAATTTTGACATGAAGATGTTCCTGGAAATGTTCCAGAATATTCAAAATTTTATTTTTCAAATTTATAAATTATTGTAATTTAATTTGAAATTATTACATAAAAGTTATGTTTAAAAGGGTCAAAATCGAGCAATAATGCAAAACCGAGTTGAATTATTGTCAAATAATTAGTGGAAACTAATTTTTGAGTCCTAAACAGTTAGGGCAATTAACTTGGGCTTAAATTTGATTTAAGTATTAATTTGTGATTTTAATTGGTTATTATCACGCACTTTCATAAAACCGGGTTTATATACGATATAAGGTTATTAGGGCGATTTGGCACATTTATATTGCTTGAGTTTACATATAATTATGCTGCATTTTGAATAAATGAATGTCATTTTGATTTATGTAATTTTGGAGTTATGTAATTTGTCTTAGTATGGCCTTAGTTTTTTAATCGAAATGTATGGGAATATTGATTCGGTTATAATTTAATGTGATCTCGTATCACTTTTATTGTATTATTTCATTTTATTTTGAAAATGTATAATAGAATAGCCTTGTAATTGTGACAAACCTCGCGAATGCGGAAAAAAACATACAAGCATGTGATTTAAATAGCGGAAATACGGTGTTTTTAAAACTTTTTACATGCCAATAGAAAATACGAGGAGTGTCAGATGTTACAAACCAAATACAAAATACTACAAGAGACGTAGCCTCTTAAAATGTTATCCAACAACAAAGTTTTTAGCAACTAGCTAAAATCGTCTAGAGGTGTTTCAATACAGGGACCACGCCCGCTAGCTCACACCCGAACCCAAAATACCAAGCAAAAAGCCATCCAATCAAGCAACCTGTTCATTCATGAAAAACATGAACGCCACAGTCAGTGGGGAGTAACTCCGGGTTCTCCCAGCCATATCACATTAAACGTACATAAAAGGAAATACAAAAGTAGAAGCATGCATATATAGATATACATGTGAAATACAATAAGGATAGATAGGCAATTCAATATATAATGATAAGAGCATATGTAATACAAATCCGAATCCATCATGTTATACAAAGACTCGGGGAAGACACTCTTAGGCAACCGAATACGCTCACTAGGGCTTACATCTCACCGTTAGCGGTATAAGTTTGATAAGATTGAGACTCGACAAACAAACCATGCCAAGTCATGGTATGATCATGAATAATCAATCATGTAATCATCCATCCACACATAACAATACAATGACGACCTCTCTCACGGTAAATGAAACGCACTAGCACCGTGTACATGGCAAGTATGATTAAAAGGCATCCACGGGAGAAAAACATTCCCTGAACGCATACACGATTCAATTCATTTCGTATATGTAGACTAATTTCCTCCTGATAGGACGACGATAATAATACGGTTCCTAGTCTAAACCTGGCCAGACTCTCGGAATAACCATTTTCCGATTCGACAAGCGATAACATTTCGCATCCAAGACTCTGTCAATCAAAGACGCCGAGTACCCCAAATTCGGTCGATATAATTCACGAAAGAGGCGTAAAAGAGCTCGAGCCACATAACAAGCGGTACGCTACATGCAAATAAAACCACCTCGCAAGTACACAACATTTGACGGCCGGGTCGATCAACGCAAAGCGTTCGCCTCCCAACAACGTCGTCGTATGCCCACTAACACATGCAATTAAGCAGTAGGATACCTCCCCGTTCCGACATTTCAGCCTTACGAACGTGGAGGTAGCCAAGGGAATGAGAGTACAAAGCACATAACAAAATAGTGCTCAAACCGTAACCTTTGTAAAAACCGACTCAAAGTGGGACATAGCAAAAACCGTCACAAAACATGCGATACAAGCGAATGGAATATCATATGTTCGAAACATTAATATTATAAGTCATTACGTAAATTTATACGATAAACGAACCATGCGAACTATTATAAATTACGAATTTAGAAAATTATAAGAAACAAGTCCAGCGTGTTGCCGGCCGGTCACTGGACCGGCGGCCGGTCACAAAGCTTGCGCATCAAGCTAAATCAAAAAAAAAACACAAAGAAAAGGCAGCGTGTTCCCAGCCGGTCAAGGGGTCGGCGGCCGGGCACCCGGCAGGGAGCACCTTTACACACAAAAACCAACTTTCACTACTGATGTGTTCCCAGCCGGTAGGCAGACCGGCGGCCGGTCACCCGGCTGGGAACCCCAGTCCATCCGTGAGCAACAATTCAAGGTTCTATCATTTCCATTTCTCATAATCTACTTCTAGTAATTATCAACAATCAATATTCATCATCAACAATCATCAACTAACAACAATCATCATCAATAACATAAATCCTAAGTTTACTAATCGTATTCAAAATACGAATTCTAACATAGAAACATGTAAAACACGTAAATGATATCGAGTAACCCTTCACCGTTGCCTTTATGCGTCTTCACTCCGCGTCAAGGTCCTCTTCGATTAAGAAATAGCCTTTGTCGGGATCTTGAAGGTCATCAACTACAAATAGTTAATAAAAGATGAATATGATTCACCTTGAGAAAGACGGAAAGTTTGAAAAGCGAGAAAGACGGAAATTTTATTACCAATACGGATAGAGGAAGCTAAGAGGGGAAGAATAAGACGAACTTACGTGAATTTGAGCGAGAAACGAAAGAGTTATGACGATTATAAGACGGATCAAAAATGGAGGCAAGGTTTTGGTTGATTTCTTAGTGAGGAAGAAAGTGTTTGAGTTGTGAGAAATGAATTAGGTTATGAGGGAGTATGAGGGGAGTAAGTGGAATAAAAGTCAAGAAAAGTCAAAGACGACTTAAGACGGGATTTACTTGAAATCTCGCATAAAATCCAAATACGAACTCGGAAATTCTAAATTCGACTCGGGAAATTAAATTCTAAATTAAAGCTAAATTTCGCTGAAAAGTATCCATAAAATATTTTTACTATTAAAAATAGGGTACATTTGCGGGTGTTACAATCACCCCACCTTTTAAAAAGTTTCGTCCTCGAAACTTGAGAGTAGAAAACAAAAGTATCAAGTTAAAAATTAATACGAAAACTTTTATAAGAGAAAAACATTTATGAAATGATGTTTTTCTCGAAAACGGTTTAAGGAAATTTTTCATAAGTGCGAAACTTTATTTACGAATCACAAGAGTGCCCGTCGCGAACGAGAACTCTAGCTATCAAAAATCAAATCAATGTCGAAATAGTGAAATCGAAAATCAAAACAAGTGTTAGTAAGTGTAGGACTAGTCACCAGACGTCTCTAATAACAAGTCCAAACATCTAACCAACGCATAAACCAAGTATAGAAGCAAAATAAATCTATTTCCTCCAAAACGAGGGTACAAAATCCATCTTTAGACTTCTTTTAAAAAGTTAAATTAGAAATACGATATGAAAATTTGAAGGTTTTCTCAAAGATAAAATCAAAATAACAAGACATTACTTAAACACAGAGCGACTCGCACATCTCACACACAATTCAGGGTAACAAAATATATTTAAAACACTCAAAAATGAAACAAATCGAACTCTTAGGGATAGGAAGATCACGATAAAATCGGTACGAAGATCTACAAGAATTCGATAGTACTAACTCTACTAATACTCTAATCCTCAAGAGGATGTAATTTACCCAAGTTACACCTCAACATTTTCAATCATTAGATTTCTACTGAAATCATTCATAACCACGAGACTTCAAGTCATCAACCTAACCATTCAAACCTAATTAGCATCGACTAGGGTCCATAGAGTATAATCAGCAGGAGAGATCCTTTAACGTACTATAAAATCCTTAGATTCATCATACTCTATCTGAGACCACTAACCAAAGAAATCTCATCTTAGGGGACCATAACTACTATCAACCACAAAGTGAACGGTCCTTACCATAAAATCCTCTGATCCAATTTATTCCAAAACTCATTAACCTAAATTTGTGATAGACTTCTCATCCTCAAAAGTTAAAACACAATACCTCCAGAAAGGTCGGGCACAGATCCCAAATCACTAAAATTTTGCCAAACACATGGCATTGCGACCATTAATCAAATTAGTTAGCTCAACTATAACTCGAGATGCAACTATCTTCACTTATGAAGATATTCCTCGAAGCCTCAATTATAAATAGTCACATTAGCAAACTATGATGGTTATTAATCCTCAAGATAAATGGGTTCACCACTCTAACTCTATAATCCATAACAACTGAGCACTTACTATCCAAAGCTTGCAACGAACATTTCTCAATCTCAAACTATGATTCCTTAAGAATAAAAGAGAATTACTAATTCCAAACCACAAATGGCCAATCACTAGACAATCAGACAACCATTCAAATCATCTAGCTCATCTAAAATTCAAAATGAATCGATTTTTATTTATGACAAAACTCCTCAAACTTTGGGTACCAACTCAATTACCCTAAAGCAAAGTCTCTTTTAGAATCCACCAATTAGAGACATCTAATTCCCAAATGATATCCCAAGCAACCGATATAATACTCAACAACAACGAATATCATCTCGCTCAACTTGATTCCAAAAATAGCACTACACTAGCAAGCTCAATAAATGAAGCCACCAAGAGAGTACAATACCACCAACAGATTCATCCTAAGGTTTAAATCCCAATCCTATTCATGTTCAAAATCAACACGAAGCTAGCTAACAACCCAATCATCTCACCGAAGGAAAGACAATGACACCATGACATTGGAAACGATAGTAGATTTCGAGGGAAACACGAACGCGATAAGATCAGACGAAAATTAGAGGAACGCTAGAGGCAGGGAGCCAAAAGCTAGATATTGGATAGATATAGCCATGAAGATAGCCATGCAAAGGAAAAGATAAGAGAAAACATTTTCCTAGGAATCAGGTTTGGTAGGAACTTGCATGAAAGGAAATGCAAAGGGATAATGGTACGAGTAAAAAGGTTTAAGGTTTAATCCACAAAATTCCCTTTTCAAACTCAGAGCGATAGCAAAGCAAATCATCTCAATAACAAAGGTCTCTTACAAGGGACCCTCGTACCACAAATCATCGGAGTAAGGTACACCTAGATTTAACAAATCGATTACAACCAAATTCATCCATCCCTTCATATAACACGGATTCCCAATTGCGGAATAGCAACTCAAGCATAGTAACATTCTCTCAACCCAAAATTTGACACACTCCCAAAGGTTTCAAAACCGAAGAACTAATAAGGAATTCTCCATACTAATCTCTTTTCAACTCCTATGGCCCACAAGATAGAACACCGCACAGAACGTCATTATCAACATCATAAGGCATCACCGACATAGCCAATCTAATCGGATTCCACTCATGACCATAATCCTTAAGTAACATGGTTTAATCAATCACGGCGACTTACTACCTCAACCAAGTCTCCGATACTATGATATAAGATCATATTTTTAAATTCAAGAATTTTAGCCAAGTACTTTTCCACCAAGCGTATACTCTAACACATACACTAGAATCCACAAAAAGTCACTTAGTCTCAAAAGCATTTTACAGCTCAAGGTATCATCCAAATATTCTCACTTAGAACAACTAGCTCCAATTTAGATATGATCCTCAAGACACTCTAATATTACTAAACTCCTAAGTTCAAAAGATTAAATCACTAATGGGTTAAGAAGTCCTAGCCAACTCATTCAACCTTACACCATCAAATACCATGAACTATCTACACATTAGTCATGGCAAGAATTAAAATCATCAAACTTATCTTACTACCTTTCCTTAGAGTTACAACCAATCATCAATATAGGGTGAATTTAGATCTACACCATTTTCCTCAAATCACAAATTCATTCTAACAAACACTAATATTCCACAAAATTCAAAGTTCTTCCGACCAAGTATAATATACCACAAACAAATGGGTATGGCATCCACAAAAATGTTACAAGAGGAAGGTAAGGATACCAATGGTAAGATGGAGGAACTATCAAGAGTAATTTCCAAGAGGCAAACAAGATGGAAGAGAAAGAAGCACCTAGATAGAAGGAAGAGAGCATAATACAATAAGGACGAGAGAATTCATAGATGAGGAAGAAATACACTTCAATTAGGCTTGTCAATCTTCAAATCTTCGGTAAAGGATACTTCTTCTAGGTAACACAATGATCCACCTTAAGAAGATAGATATAAATAAACATAACATCACTCAAAACAATCGACAAACAAGTTAGAACCTAACAAACATCAAGTACACCAAAGACTACCAAGTAAAGTCCTTAATTTCTACCCATCTCTCATTTATTATTTCAAGGTCAAGTAATTTAAGTTTAGGGTTCACAAATGTGCGTCGGGAGCGATAAAGCTCTGATACCAACTGTGACAACCCTCGCGAATGCGGAAATAAAACATACAAGCATGTGATTTAAATAGCGGAAATACGGTGTTTTTAAAACTTTTTACATGCCAATAGAAAATACGAGGAGTGTCACATGTTACAAACCAAATACAAAATACTACAAGAGACGTAGTCTCTTAAAATGTTATCCAACAACAAAGTTATTAGCAACTAGCTAAAATCGTCTAGAGGTGTTTCAATACAGGGACCACGCCCGCTAGCTCACACCCGAACCCAAAATACCAAGCAAAAAGCCATCCAATCAAGCAACCTGTTCATCCATGAAAAACATGAACGCCACAGTCAGTGGGGAGTAACTCCGGGTTCTCCCAGCCATATCACATTAAACGTACATAAAAGGAAATACAAAAGTAGAAGCATGCATATATATAGATATACATGTGAAATACGATAAGGATAGATAGGCAATTCAATATATAAAGATAAGAGCATATGTAATACAAATCCGAATCCATCATGTTATACAAAGACTCGGGGAAGACACTCTTAGGCAACCGAATACGATCACTAGGGCTTACATCTCACCGTTAGCGGTATAAGTTTGATAAGATTGAGACTCGACAAACAAACCATGCCAAGTCATGGTATGATCATGAATAATCAATCATGTAATCATCCATCCACACATAACAATACAATGACGACCTCTCTCACGGTAAATGAAACGCACTAGCACCGTGTACATGGCAAGTATGATTAAAAGGCAAACACGGGAGAAAAACATTCCCTGAACGCATACACGATTCAATTCATTTCGTATATGTAGACTAATTTCCTCCTGGTAGGACGACAATAATAATACTGTTCCTAGTCTAAACCTGGCCAGACTCTCGGAATAACCATTTTCCGATTCGACAAGCGATAACATTTCGCATCCAAGACTCGGTCAATCAAAGACGCCGAGTACCTCAAATTCGGTCGATATAATTCACGAAAGAGGCGTAAAAGAGCTCGAGCCACATAACAAGCGGTACGCTACATGCAAATAACACCACCTAGCAAGTACACAACATTTGACGGCCGGGTCGATCAACGCAAAGCGTTCGCCTCCCAACAGCGTCGTCGTATGCCCACTAACACATGCAATTAAGCAGTAGGATGCATCCCCGTTCCGACATTCCAGCCTTATGAACGTGGAGGTAGCCAAGGGAATGAGAGTACAAAGCACATAACAAAATAGTGCTCAAACCGTAACCTTTGTAAAAACCGACTCAAAGTGGTACATAGCAAAAACCGTCACAAAACATGCGATACAAGCAAATGGAATATCATATATTGGAAACATTAATATTATAAGTCATTACGTAAATTTATACGATAAACGAACCATGCGAACTATTATGAATTACGAATTTAGAAAATTATAAGAAACAAGTCCAGCGTGTTGCCGGCCGGTCAGTGGACCGGCGGCCGGTCACAAGGCTTGCGCATCAAGCTAAATCCAAAAATCACAAAGAAAAGTCAGCGTGTTCCCAGCCGGTCAGGGGGTCGGCGGCCGGGCACCCGGCAGGGAGCACCTCTACACACAAAAACCAACTTTCACTACTGATGTGTTCCCAGCCGGTAGGCAGACCGGCGGCCGGTCACCTGGCTGGGAACCCCAGTCCATCCCTGAGCAACAATTCAAGGTTCTATCATTTCCATTTCTCATAATCTACTTCTAGTAATTATCAACAATCAATATTCATCATCAACAATCATGAACTAACAACAATCATCATCAATAACATAAATCCTAAGTTTACTAATCGTATTCTAAATACGAATTCTAACATAAAAACATGTAAAACACGTAAATGATATCGAGTAACCCTTCACCGTTACCTTTATGCGTCTTCACTCAGCGTCAAGGTCCTCTTCGATTAAGAAATAGCCTTTTTCGGGATCTTGAAGGTCACCAACTACAAATAGTTAATAAAAGATGAATATGATTCACCTTGAGAAAGACGGAAAGTTTGAAAAGCGAGAAAGACGGAAATTTTATTACCAATACGGATAGAGGAAGCTAAGAGGGGAAGAATAAGACAAACTTAAGTGAATTTGAGCGAGAAACGAAAGAGTTATGACATTTATAAGACGGATAAAAAATGGAGGCAAGGTTTTGGTTGATTTCTTAGTGAGGAAGAAAGTGTTTGAGTTGTGAGGAATGAATTAGGTTATGAGGGAGTATGAGGGAAGTAAGTGGAATAAAAGTCAAGAAAAGTCAAAGACGGCTTAAGACGGAATTCACTTGAAATCTCGCGTAAAATCCAAATACGAACTCGGAAATTCTAAATTCGACTCGGGAAATTAAATTCTAAATTAAAGCTAAATTTCGCAGAAAAGTATCCGTAAAATATTTTTACTATTAAAAATAGGGTACATTTGCGGGTGTTACACTGGTGGTGACGAGGGTGAGGTTCGATGGTCGTTTTTTGGGTAAGTGTGGTAGTTTAGTGGTAGTGACAAGGGTGAGCAGTGAGCTCTATATGTTAAAGATTTTGTTCTCTTTGTTCAGATGATAAAATTACGTACAAGTTAGAAATACAATAACTAGTGAATGAGTGATTAGTACAGATTAACATTTATTTTTAAATAATATAATGATTCTTGGAAATCAAAACATTTAATTATTTTGTCTAAATTTTCTGAAATTCAAATTCAAATTTTTTTAATTTCCTTGCAAAATTCCATTTAAAAAAGATTTCATATGGTCCTTACCACTTTCCACGTGACCTGATGTGAGTAGTCCATGTACAAGTAGACTTGACAAATGGGTCAATCGGGTCGGATTTGAGTCGAGTTCGGATCGCGTCTATGTAACTATCGGGTTAGTTTAGGTCGGGTTGGGTCGTTTCGGGTTTCGGGTATTTTTCAGATATGTTAGTCGGGTCAAATTCGGGTTATTTCGAGTTCGAGTCACTTACGGGTCAATAATTAAGAGAGAAATAAATACGTTTAGTTTCATTTTTACTTTAATCTTGATAATTGATTCTTTGTGATTAAAGTAAATAATATTAACTGAAATGTTAAATAAGTTAATTCAAATATTTTTTGTTCAATTAGATTTATGTTTTATCGGGTCATTTTTCTGTCGGATGGTTTTGGATCTGGTCATTTTGGGTCGGGTTAGTTCCGGGTCAACTTAGTCGGGTTATGTCGAATCAATTCGAGTTTCGGGTCACATTCGAGGGTTGTAGTTTGGGTTAGTTTCATATCTTGGGTCAGCTTTTACAGGTCGAGTCGATCGGATCTGGGTGATTTTGCACAGTGTATGGGTAAGTGGAGCTGTAAACGGGTGTTTTCGTAGCCTTTTCAATCCTTCTCCATTTTACTCCCTCCTATTCTGAGCAATGTTCCCCCTTTCCATTTTCGTCTATTCACAATACCTTCCCCTTTCCTTTTTTGGTAAACTTTTATACTAATTTTAATCACATTACCCCACTACAATACCCCACAATACTCATACTTTATCTTATTTTAATCACCTTACTCCACAACAATAATTATTTTAATCACTTCATTCCACAATAATACCCCACAATACAATCCCTCTCTCCAATCACCTTACCCCCACTACATTATTTTTACTTATTTAATTCAAAACCTTAAAATTTGTGCCAAATGGAAAGGGGAACAATGATCAGAATAGGAGGGAGTATTTCATTTCATATTTTTTGGTACAAGAAAAATGTCTTCTAATATTTCAGTTATGACAGTTACCTGTGTGTGGAAAACTAGGACAAACATGATCAACTACCATCGGTCAATACAAATGTACAATCCCATCGTTGAGGTTGTTATGTCGCGTTCTCATTGGTGCACGTAGGTAGACCGTAGACCCGTATCTAAAATAAGTCACATGTATGCACGTGGGATCATAACAGTGGTGTATTGGTCATCACTTATGGGGATTTGCCAACACACCAGGGACCGTACTCCGCGGATCATTATTGATAGTTTGACAACTCTCGATCTGTCTAATCAAACTCACGTAAATCTTGAAACAAAACTTGGGATGTCATTAGGACGGGCCGATGGGGATGTAGACTCTTGTACACATACCTACCAATAAACTCTTATATTTATTTTTGCCCCATTATTCATGTACAAATTCTTATTTCAGACGGAGGTATCTGTCTTAAGCTTAAGACGGATACCATATTCTCTCACAAAATACCCATCAAGGGTGAGTGGAGAGCACATGGGGGAGCCCACCTTGTCCCCTCTACCCATTTCCTCTCACAAAATACCCGTCTTAAAATCCGACCCGTCTTAAGCAAGACCTACTGTTATTCATGGTAGGTACAAATTTTCAAAACCATCTCCGCCCCACTACCAATGACGGGTAGAAATATAAAACTGTACCTAACTCACTTACCAATTAACCCGCTAGACCATAATTTTTTTCAATACATTTTTTTCATAAAAGTTGATTTAATCACTATTAATTTTTCAATTTTTAAATTTTATGTTTATTATTTTAGTTTTCTACCGAAGAAGTTAGTAAAAAAAACTTTATAAAATAACTATTATTAACATACCACTATTACTTTTTTTTTTATGATTGGCATGTAGGCGGGTATGAAGTGGCTAAGAAGCATAAACCATCCCCGCCCCACTTACCATGGCTGGTACAATTTTTGTACCCGTAGCCGCCCCACCACCCAAAAAATCTCTACCCATACCTGCCACAACTGGGCGGGTGCGGGGCGGTATCCACTTATCGAAGTCTTGACAAAGTTTTAAGTTGAGTCTTGGATCAACTTTAGACTCTTGTGGGGCATTGTTAAGGGAAGATATCCAATTAAATGATCACATGTGTCATATTTATTTTGTTCTGTTTTTTTAAACCTAACAATTTTTTAGTAAAGTGAAAAAGTAGAGTTTGAGGTGAGTCTGACTGATAATGTATAGAATCTGAGGTTGATCTGAACAATAGAAAAATAATAAAAGTTAGTGAAAAGCTTATGTGACAGAGTCTTAAGACTTTGGTAAGTCACACCAATAATCATACCGTAAGAGAATCCGCGAACGTGAGGTGTTATATTATTTATCACTTCTTTTCTTATTCGTCCAACTCATTTTTCACTCACTTTTACATTTTTCCTCTCTATTTTATAATTACAACTCTTCAATATTGAGATTCTCCAACAATAATAATTTACCTACAACAATTGGGATCCTTCCCAAAAGAAAACCATTAGAAGAGAGAGAAAATAAATGAGGAGGTGAAAAATGACCTTTGCGGATGCTCTAAAAACCAAATCAAGTCAATTTCCATTTAAAACATTTTACTACGTACTTCTTTTTATATCAAACTTCTTTGGTGGTAAATTGAAGTTATTGGATGCTATAAGATGATATACTGACATTAGTTTGTTGATAAAATATATCAACATATTTATAATACAATGATTTGATAATAATCCAAAAATATTAGAACATTTTCTGATACTTATAATATTTTCATACCCTATCTATTATATCTCTAACAATATAATTCTTTTATATTTTTAATAGATGCAAGCTAGAGTTAATAAAATCAACCCGCCTTATATTGCAAAAACAAGATTCAAAATTGATCTAAAATTACATTATTTTAGAGTAACCCAAATCAACATGACTTGACTCGGACTTTACTAAAACAAAAGTTATCTCACCAACCACAAAAAAAAGAAAAACTTATTTTGCTTAAAATAACCTATCCTATATTTCCTTCAATGGTCACTTGCTCCCTTCTTTTATCCCTTCGCGGCGAATTAGACTAGGAGATCCCCAGTCTCCTTACCTTTTCATCATCTCCATGGAAGCCGTCTCATTTTCAATTCTCAAAGCTTATGTGAACAACGAGGGGACTCCCTACGCTCTTGGGAAAGGGGATGCTACTTTCTCCCACCTCCTCTTTGCCGTCGATATTCTTCTGTTTTGGGAGACTAATGAGACCACGTACCCTTGAGGCTCTCCAAAATATCCATCATCAATTTTGCCATGCCTCTGGCAAAAAAATCAACTTTGCCAAAAGCAAACTTCTCTTCCCCTTCTTCTAGGAAACTTTTCAACTTTGCCCTTGCCTTGAAGCACTCTTCCTTCCTGGGGACCTAGCCGTAGTTTCCTCTAAGAAGTAGGGAACCTATCATTTATAAGATCCACAATATGTGATGCTTCTGCTTAAGCGAAAAATAAATATACACAAAACATGGGGAAAATAAAGAAATTTTAAAACTTTTAATACAAAATACGCGGATATTAAATACAAGAGTTCGGA
The DNA here is from genome assembly GCA_022085475.1 of Heliosperma pusillum. Taxonomy (NCBI): domain Eukaryota; kingdom Viridiplantae; phylum Streptophyta; class Magnoliopsida; order Caryophyllales; family Caryophyllaceae; genus Heliosperma; species Heliosperma pusillum. The sequence continues at coordinate 18,767 of JAIUZE010071990.1, read as the reverse complement.
TAAAAAGTCAAAGTAATACAAATGGGAAACTGAGTCCCTCAAGAGGACAATGAAGTAAAATAATGAGTCTAAGCGCAAAGATAAACGTCGAAAAGTCAACCCCCGCTAGCTCACACATGTTTCACCCAAAAGTCAACATAGAATTGTACATGTTCATTCATCCAACACGAATGTCGCAGTCACTGGGGAGTAACTCGGGGTTCTCCCAGCCATATCACATGAAAACAGACACAATTAGATCATATAAACACTACAAAAAGAACTCGGGAAACTGGCGGAAAAAATCCGTCAGAAACACCAAAATTCCGTCAGTAAAGTCAATTACTGATGGAATTTACGTCAGTAACGTGCATTACTTCAAATGGTAACAAAAAATTGACTTTTGACGGATTTTCCTGCAGTAAAAACATTTACTAACGGTTTACATACGGATGATTCGTCGAACAGTTTAAGGTTAAAGTCAAGATAATATTGACTGTACTGACGAAAGTTCTGTAACTAAGGTCAAGATGATGTTAACTGTACTGACTGAATTTCCGTCAGTACAGTCAATATTATCTTGACTAAAGTCAAGATAATATTGACCTTACTGACGAAATTTCCGCCAGTAAAGTCAAGATGATGTTGTCTTTATTAACGGAATTTTCGTCAGTAGTCAATGTAGCAGTGGATGGAAACAACAGCCTTCTGTCTAGCCACAATGCGTATATTGCATTGTTTTAAACGGTGAAAATTTCAACAAAACCTATAATACAGAAAATACATTCGTCGACCGCAAAGCGGTAATTCATACTCACGTCGACCGCATGAGCAGGAATCAACATAAGGCAACAAAAATAAGGCGGAAGATCGATGAGAATTGGAAAAAAAATCCATTACATAAAAATTTAAACAAATTCATACTTTCTTACAAACGTACAAATTCAACCGATTCACTAACTTAGGCAAAACTAATGTCTTTGACATAACCACTAACTTAAGTAGATGATAAATTACTAGCCTAAGGGGGTAACAGAACCCCGTCCAAAGCCGTGCACGTCGTCTGCGTTGTCGTCTTTTGGACGTGGAGGAGGGAAATGGCACGAGCCCGGGGAAGAAACGCCATTAACGCCGCTTGCATGACGGCCATTTTCTCGGCTTGGCTCTCCATTTGTTGTTGATTGGCCCGTACTTGTGCTTTAATGGCAAGTTGGGCAGCTCGCTCATTTTCTCGTTCTTTCGCAAGTGCACTCAATTGCTCCTTCATTTGAGCATTTTCACTTGCGAATCGAGTGTAATCAGTAGGATTGTTGGAGAAAGATGCGCCTACACTTTTGTTGCAAGGTGGATCATACCACACTTCTTTCTCCTTTTTTCCGATCCCGAATAGCCTTTACTTCTTATCGAATCCATTTGCAGCTTTATAGTATGCATGGAACTCGTCTGAGGTCTCGCCAGTTGGCGTTGGCTGACTCATCTCTTCGGTGTAAGCTTCCTGAAAAAACAAAAAAAAAGTAGTATAATTAAAAATATTAAGTGATAAAAACAAAACAAAGCTAATAAATAGTATTAAAGTTGGATAAAAAAAACTCCTTAATAATAATTAGACAAACTTACTTTTGTCTGAGCAGCTCTAGGATTAACCCACTCACTCTTCTTGTTTTTTTTTTGTCTTCTCAAACAACTTGTACGACGTAGGATCAACCTGAAAGTAGTATAAAAACATTAAGTGATATATCGGCAATATTAATCCTTCATTATATGCAATTTGTGAAGGAAAAAATAAAGAACTTACCAATTCTTTAAATGCATCGGAACAAATCTTCCGGCCTAGACTATGGGTGCCCAAAGCTTTCTCGCCACTCGACCGTCTATTTACCTTGTTTATGTTGGACTTCTTGGCAAATTCGGGATCGATTTTGGCCCTTTTCTAATGGTTTCCCACCAAGATTAAGGCACCCAATCCGGCCTTCTTTTGTTATATTTGAGGCAACCAGCAAGTGAGGTAATCTGCCTCGTGACCTGTTTCTGCCATTCGGGCTTTGGGTCGTAGTTCGGATCGACCGAGTTCACATGATTCCATTTCATCATAAACAACTTGTTAGTAATTGCTAAAATTGTACATCATCACGTTTTAAATGAAAACAATTACTTTTTAGTAATAGCTAGAACCGTAATAAAATATACCAGAAAGTATACGTACATCCGCCTACGCTGGTAATGGATCGCTTCACTCCATTTGGTGAAGTACTCCCGGCCGATGGTACGAATGAAAGACCAAGTAACATATTGCTTGATCGACTTGTCATCCCACCTGAAAAAGATACATATTAGACGTAAGGCGATAATAAAAGTTATAATAAAAGTTAGCGTAAAAGTTATACTAAAACAAAGTTAGTGATAATAAAAGTTTTCTATATATGAGACACTTACCAATGGCCTATGTCAGGATTGCGAGACAGAATAACCCGCGTCCCCTCCTGCTGCGTAATCGGCATCGTAACCTGCTCCTGCTCTTGCTCGTGGTCATCTGAGGTCGCCGCCTCCTCGTTCTCCTCCTCATCTGCAGGACGAGATCGACTAGTGTTACCTATGAGCCGGTTTATAAACCCACCTGCCATAAGTAAAAGTTATATAAAATGGAAATTGTTAGCTAGTTCAATATATAAAAACCGTGAGCAAACTTTTCGAATTACAATGCACAGTTTCAAATTTGATTAATTGTATTTTGACTAAATTCATACTTTTGTACAAATAGATTATTATCACTAATTTAGAATTACAACTAGTGACCCTCACTATCACTATCACTACAAATCAACAAAGTTTCATCATATGAAAAAAGCATTCCGACTTCTTCCTCATCTTCCTCATTTTGCACTTCTTGACTTTCTTCATCTTCATCTTCATCATCTTTTTCCTTTTCTTCACCGATTTCGTTGTCATACTCTTCTTCATCCCTTTCAACAACCACTTCATATTCATCCTCACTTTGTATCTCTTCCACCAAAATTGGTGAAATTGACTGACTACTGACAACCACATCTTCTTGGAAGACAATTTCGTCAACAGGAGCATCAACATGCGATCTTGACTTGATTTTAAAAACTGCGGACCATTGATTATCTTTCTTAGTGGTTGGATAAAGAGCATAACACACTTGATCAACTTGAAAAGCTGCCACTGATGGGATATGTCAACGAAGTTTCTTTTTTAAGTTTACATCGACAAGTCCGTATACCTTAAGGATACTAACTCCTCGTGGGGAATTATCAAACCAATCACATTTAAACAATATGGCCTTATAAATCATGTGCTCGGTATTATAAGAAAACTCAACTACTTCATTAAGGGTTCCATAGTGCAGTGATATTATAGGGGTGTGTTAGGAATTGGACCCTAGACTCCTATCTAGCACTGGATATGGATGTTACTCAACTCCCACAGCTCAACACAGGGAATCAAACAACAAACTAGACTAGCTAAGACTCCTTACCACAGCCAAGCACAGGTAAGCAGACTTGAACTAAACAACAAGCAAACACCCCACAGTCTATGCACAGGGATATCTAACTTGCCACAGACTTAGATCAACAACCACAGCCTAGCACAGGAAGTTATCTGGCCTGACTTTCAACCAAGACAATGCATAAGTTGGAAAGATTTTAGAAATGAGAACAATGCTCAGTTTTTTTCATTCAATAACAACTGCCTTGTACAAAAGAGCATGGGTCCTTATATAGGCCTCAATGCTTGATCTGATTACAACCCTAGAGTATCATCTAAGGGCCAAGATTAACTATTAAAAGATGACAAAATACTGGCTAGAAATACAGACTGCTAATGCTAAAAGAAAAACAATAAAACAGACAAAATGCAGACATTTGACAATGACATGCTCCAGGTTGTGCTTGTTGCTTGGTGTTGGCTTGGAACTTGTGGACGAGGCTCATCAATGCTCCTTGACCTTCTTCTGCAGTAGTTCTAATAGTAGGGAAGACAAGGAAAGACTTTTGGAGATAGTCTTTCAGTTTTTAGCTAGAAATGGAAAGACTGCTTTATGCTTTATGCTTTAGGTAGGCTGTTTTGATTTGGATTTTTAGGGTAGTTGTGTTGTGTTTTGGAACTGGTTCCCTAGGACTTTTTTGGACCTAGGTGGGTAAGGTTTTAGCTGGGCTTGGTGGTAGCTGGTGGTTCAGAGTGTGGTGGTAGTTATGCCTTCCCCAAGTGACTGGTGTAGGCTGTTTTTGTGATTTTGTGGTGGGGTGTTGGTGGCCTTGTTTTTGGCTTGCTTGGCTCGTGTCTTGGCTCGTGTCCTGGCTATCATGGACCCTCCTTGTGACATGATCTTGGCTAGCATTCATCAGTTTGCAACTTTCCCTTTTGTTACCCATCCCTTGCCCCCAGATTGACCCCTGGATACCCATGTAGACCTCCCCTTGGTTACCAATACTTACCCCTTGATCCCCTTTGTTGAATTCTGCCCTGCCCTGTGCCCCAGCTCCTGCTGCATCCTCCCCTGGTTGAATTGGGCTTGTCCTCAAGCCTGTAGCCTCCTCATCTTCAGAATCCCCATAGTATGGACTGAGATCCCCTACATTGAAAGTGCCATGAACCCCATAGTCTCCTGGTAGATCAACCTTGTATGCATTAGGACCAACACTTTCTATGATTTCAAATGGACCATCAGCTCTAGGCATGAGTTTGTTCTTCCTCCTAGCTGGGAACCTCTCCTTCCTCAAGTGGAGCCACACTAAATCCCCTGGCACAAACTCCTTCTTGGACCTAGGAACCTTGGACTGTTTCTTGTACCTCTCATTTGCCCTTTCTATTTGCTTTCTGACTGCCTCATGAAGCTTCACCATCTGCTCAACCCTCCTCTTTGCATCAAAGTTCACCTCCTCCCTTGGTATGTTAGCTAATTCCAGTGGCATAAGTGGATTAATCCCATAGACAACCTCAAATGGACTGTGACCTGTTGCAGATGAGGGTGCTCTGTTGAAAGCAAACTCAGCATGAGCTAGCTTCAAGTCCCAATCCTTCAAGGACTTGCTTACCAGACACCTCAAGATCCTCCCTAGAGTCTTGTTTGTGACCTCAGTTTGGCCATCAGTCTGAGGGTGGTGAGAAGTGCTGAACAAAAGCCTGGTCTTCAAGAGTCTCCATAGTGTTTTCCAGAAGTAACTCATGAACTTAACATCCCTGTCTGAGACTATTGACTTAGGAACCCCATGTAGCCTCACAATCTCCTTCAAGTATAGCTCAGCAACACTTGCAGCATCCTCAGTCTTCTTGCAAGCCACAAAGTGAGCCATCTTGCTAAACCTGTCAACAACAACCATTACAGAATCCTTACCTCTTTGTGTTCTGGGTAGTGCAACAATAAAGTCCATGCTCACATCCTCCCAAGGTTTGTTTGGCACTGGTAGTGGAGTGTAAGGTCCAGTCTGGAAAGAGCTCTTGGCTTGTTGACATGTGGAGCACCTCCTGAGGACAACCTGAACATCCCCTATCATCCTGGGCCAGTAGAATTGATCCTGCAGTATTTCAAGTGTCTTTTGAACCCCAAAGTGTCCCCCTAGTCCTCCTGAGTGTACTTCCCTGATGAGTAGATCCCTGTAAGAACCCCTTGGGATGCATAGCTTGTTTCCTTGGAACAAGAACCCCTCCTGCAGCATGTACTTCCCCCCTTGAGTCCTTCCTCCTCCAGTTTGTGTGATCCATTCCTCAGCAAAGTCAGGGTCCTCCTTGTACAATTCTTTCAGAAATTCAAACCCCAACACCCTTTGCTCCATGACTGCTAACAAAGAATGCCTCCTTGACAGTGCATCTGCCACAACATTCTGTTTCCCCTCCTTATACTTACTAGAGAATGTAAAGGATTGTAGAAACTCCACCCACTTGGCATGCCTGTGATTCAGCTTGTGTTGGCCACTGATATATTTCAATGCCTCATGATCTGAGTGCAGAACAAAAGGCTTTGGCTTCAAGTAGTGCCCCCAATGCATGACTGCTCTGATGATGGCATAGAATTCCTTATCATAAGTGGAGTACTTGAGCTTGGCACCATTCAGTTTCTCACTGAAATAAGCAACTGGCTTTTGCCCTTGTATCAACACTGCCCCAATGCCAACCCCACTAGCATCACATTCCACCTCAAACAGCTGATCAAAGTCAGGTAGTTTAAGGATTGGAGTCTCACACATCAACCTCTTGATCCTCTCAAAGGATTGTTGGGCCTCCTCAGTCCACTGGAACTCCCCTTTCTTCAAGCACTCAGTGATGGGTGCTACAACTGAACTGAAGTTCTTGATGAACCTCCTATAGAATGAAGCCAACCCATGGAACCCCCTTACCTCAGTGATGGTTTTAGGTGTAGGCCATGTTTGAATGGCTGCAACCTTCTCCTGATCAACTGAGATTCCTCTTCCTGACACAATGTACCCTAGAAATGCAACCTCCTCAACCATGAAGGTACACTTCTCTAGCTTCCCATACAGCTTCTGCTCCTTTAAGATCCCAAAGATTGTTTCAAGGTGCCTGAGATGTTCCCCTCTGCTGCTACTATACACTAGGATGTCATCAAAGTAAACCACAGCAAACCTGCCCAAACAAGGCCTCAACACTTCTGTCATAAGTCTCATGAAGGTGCTTGGTGCATTGGATAGTCCAAATGGCATGACAAGCCATTCATACAGACCATGTTTTGTCTTGAATGCAGTCTTCCATTCATCCCCCTCTCTGAGCCTCACCTGATGGTAACCCTGCCTTAGATCAATCTTAGAAAAGACCTGAGCTCCACTTAGCTCATCAAGCATGTCATCTAGCCTTGGAATGGGGAACCTATACTTGACTGTAATGTTGTTGATTGCCCTGCTGTCAGTGCACATCCTCCAGGTGCCATCCTTCTTAGGCACTAGTAGAGCAGGTACAGCACAAGGGCTTAGGGACTCCCTCACAAACCCTTTGCTCATAAGCTCCTCAATCTGCTTCTGCAACTCCTTGGTGGCAGTTGGGTCACTCCTGTAGGCTGGCCTATTTGGCAGCACAGAACCTGGGACCAAATCAATGTGGTGCTCAATCCCTCTTAGGGGTGGTAGTCCATCTGGTAACTCTCTTGGAAAGACCTCCTTGTATCTCAAGATCAAAGGTTCAACCTCTGCTGGCAACTTGGAACCTTCCCCTTCTGTTACTTCCTTAGATAGCAAGATGATCACAGGTTGTTCTTGCTTCATCTCCTTGATCATAGCTGCCTCTGATAAAAACAACACCCCATTGACCTCCTCTGGCACATTGGGACTCCCATAATTCCTCTGGTTGGGTGGTAGAGGTGTCAAAGTTACCTTCTTTCCCCCATGCCTGAAGCTATAGGTGTTATCCCTACCCTGATGAGTGGTGTTTCTATCAAACTCCCAAGGCCTCCCTAGTAGTAGGTGACAGGCATCCATTGGTACTACATCACACAATACTTCATCTTGGTATACCTTCCCAATAGAGAATGGCACCAGGCATTGCCTATCAACCCTCACCTCAGCCCCCTTGTTAAGCCATCTCAGTTTGTAGGGGTGTGGGTGCTCTTGAGTAATCAGACTTAGCTTGTTCACTAGGGTGATGGAAGCCACATTGGTACAACTCCCCCCATCAATGATCAAGTTGCAGACCCTCTCTTGAATGGTGCACCTGCTTCTGAATATTAAGGACCTCTGGTCATCCTCCAATGGAGTATGTTGAGAGTGCATGACCCTCCATAGGACCAATTTATGGCCTGTGTCAGGGTGAGCCATGACCAAGTCCTGCATTGGTTCCTCCTCAGCTGTCACTACCTCTAGCACCATGCTGTCATCAACCTCATACTCAACTAATCCCTCCTTCTCCCACTCTTCTACCTCCATAAGTGTCATGGTTCTCTTAGAAGGACAATCCTTCCTAAAGTGGCCATAACCTTGGCATTGGAAACACCTGATTTTGTTCTCAGTTGGGGTGGGGTTGGGTTTAGAGTTCACAACTCCTTTTCCTTTGTCTGTGGTTGATTGGCTGGTTGTCTTAGGGGTCTCTCCCATCCTAATACCACTGTAAGGTTTGTATGCAGGTCTAGTAACAGGCTTAGGTAGAGCTGGTTTGGTTTTCCCCATTTTCTCAACCCTCAAGGCCAGGTTGACAACATCATCATAGGACCACAAAGGTTGCATCCTTACTCTAGCAGCAATGCTCCTATCTAGACCCTCTAAGAATCTGGCAATCCTTTGCTCAGGTTTCTCATTGACCTCACACTGGAGAGTCAATTGCTCAAAGTCCCTTAGGTATGCCTCTACAGACCTCTCTTCTTGTTTCAGTTTGGATAGTTTAATGAACAGATCTTGGGTGTAGTCTTTAGTGACAAATTTGTTTAGCATCTTCTTTTTCAGTTTTGACCAAGACCTAAGAGGTTCCTTACCCTCCTTAATCCTTTGGTGCTTTAAGTTATCAAACCATAGGGATGCATATCCTTTCAATCTTAGCACAACAACTTTAAAAGACTTAATATCAGAGTAACTCTTGTATTCAAATACCTTCTCAACATCCCTAATCCATTCTAATAGATCATCAGGGTTTAAACTACCAGAGAATTCAGGAATTTCTACCTTGAGATGCTTGTCAGTGTGCTCTGGAATCTCCTCATAGGTTCTATTGCTTTCTCCTGAGTCTGACCCTTCTTCCTCCTGCAGGGGCTGCCCTCTTCCCATGCCCATGTGGCCACGACCTCTGCCTCTGCCTCTAGGGGGTGGTCTTCCCCTCAGTGGATGTGTAATGTTCTCCATGACAGTGTTCAAGGCAGCCAGCACTACATTGACAGTGCCTGCTAGCTGATCCACCTTGCCTTCAATACCTGCAAGCCTCTCTTCACTCATTGGGTTATTTTTTGTGTTTTTGTTGTAGTTAGGATAACAATGGCCTCACAACCAAAGCTCTGATGCCAGAATTGCAGTGATATTATAGGGGTGTGTTAGGAATTGGACCCTAGACTCCTATCTAGCACTGGATATGGATGTTACTCAACTCCCACAGCTCAACACAGGGAATCAAACAACAAACTAGACTAGCTAAGACTCCTTACCACAGCCAAGCACAGGTAAGCAGACTTGAACTAAACAACAAGCAAACACCCCACAGTCTATGCACAGGGATATCTAACTTGCCACAGACTTAGATCAACAACCACAGCCTAGCACAGGAAGTTATCTGGCCTGACTTTCAACCAAGACAATGCATAAGTTGGAAAGATTTTAGAAATGAGAACAATGCTCAAGTTTTTTCATTCAATAACAACTGCCTTGTACAAAAGAGCATGGGTCCTTATATAGGCCTCAATGCTTGATCTAATACAACCCTAGAGGATCATCTAAGGGCCACGATTAGTTGCTGAAAGATAACAAAATACTGGCTACAAATTAGACTGACAATACAAAAGAAAACAGACAAAATGCAGACATTTGATAGTGACATGCTCCAGGTTGTGTTTGTTGCTTGGTGTTGGCTTGAAGCTTGTGGACGAGGCTCATCAATGCTCCTTGACCTTCTTCTGCAGTAGTTCTAATAGTAGGGAAGACAAGGAAAGACTTTTGGAGATAGTCTTTCAGTTTTTAGCTAGAAATGGAAAGACTGCTTTATGCTTTATGCTTTAGGTAGGCTGTTTTGATTTGGATTTTTAGGGTAGTTGTGTTGTGTTTTGGAACTGGTTCCCTAGGACTTTTTTGGACCTAGGTGGGTAAGGTTTTAGCTGGGCTTGGTGGTAGCTGGTGGTTCAGAGTGTGGTGGTAGTTATGCCTTCCCCAAGTGACTGGTGTAGGCTGTTTTTGTGATTTTGTGGTGGGGTGTTGGTGGCCTTGTTTTTGGCTTGCTTGGCTCGTGTCTTGGCTCGTGTCCTGGCTATCATGGACCCTCCTTGTGACATGATCTTGGCTAGCATTCATCAGTTTGCAACTTTCCCTTTTGTTACCCATCCCTTGCCCCCAGATTGACCCTTGGATACCCATGTAGACCTCCCCTTGGTTACCAATACTTACCCCTTGATCCCCTTTGTTGAATTCTGCCCTGCCCTGTGCCCCAGCTCCTGCTGCACATAGTAGTCCAACCCTTCAGTAGAACTCACACAAACCCCATTGCTTATAGTAGCTTTCGGAACATCAACTCCCTCTTTAAAAGCACGAAATTTATAGCCATTGATAGAATATCTTCTCCATGTCCTCACCCAGTTACTTGGACCCCCTGCTAGAGCTATTATTAAAGGATCCTTCAATCTATAAGCCTATATATCAATAAAACAATATATTAATTATATTAAGATGTTATCTTCTCAATATTAGTTAATAAGAAATTTAAATGTGATCTTACTTCATTTCCCAACCATTTCGAAATTGTTTTGTCATGTTTGCTCCAAACATCATCATAAGACGTGACATCAGGATATGTGAGTTTGATGTACGTCTCAAATTCCCTATAAGACGTGACATCATGACATGTTTTAATTAGTAATGTACGTATTTCCTATAATATAATAATGAATTAATTTTACTATTAAAAATTAATTGTGTAATAATGAATCAATAACTTACTTTTCATAAGTCTCTAAAAATTGCCCACAGTTTCTTAGCACATAAAAATGAGCTTCTTCAAACTCTTTTTCATTTAAGTACCTCGGTTATACATTTCCCGGTAGTATTTCCCAAGTCATCATTGAACAACTCGGGTATATTTGAATCTAGTTGGTTATCGGAATTCACACCAACCTCCAAGTCCTTCGCTTTTGTGTCAATGTGATCTTCAAAATATAGGGAACAAAAATTTGAAATTTCCTCTAACAAAAAAGCGTTGCATATGGAACCCTCGACCCGAGCTTTGTTGCCAACCTTCTTTTTCAAATGATTAAGGAACCTCTCAAATGGATACATCCATCGATATTGAATAGGTCTTCCAACCTTCGCTTCATAAGGTAAGTGAATAGGTAAATGCTCCATGGAATTGAAGAAAGAAGGGGGAAATATCATTTCTAACTTGCATAATATCTCCGCAATGTTTGACTCTAGATGTTCCATGGAATCAACTTTAATCGTAGAAGTACACAAGTCTCTAAAAAATTTGCTTATCTCAGTTATAGCATTCCAAGAATTCGTAGGGAGAAAATGTTTCAATGCAACAGGAAGTAACCGTTCCATAAAGACATGACAATCATGACTCTTCATGGAATGCAAGACCAAATTTCTATGGTCAACACACCGACTCAAATCTGAAGCATAACCATCCGGAAATTTCAAACTAGCAACCCATTCGCATATAACCTTCTTCTCCGCTGTCTCTAAAACAAACCTAGATGATATGGGTCGTTTCAAGCAATACTTAAGAAAGTCAGGTTTACCCTTAGGGCCAAATGAAGTTTTCTTTGTTACATTCATCACCGTGTTGATAAGCTGTTCAAATTTTTTTTTCTCAATATGCATAACATCTAAGTTGTGTCAAATCAACAATGTCTTCCATTAAGGAAGTTCCCATAATATGCTTTGTTTCCACCAACCTTCAGTTTTGTCATCTTTCAATCTTTTCATTTCTTCAGCAGAGGACTCGACAACTTTTGGTAAACCTTTTACCGAATCCCAGACCTCAGCAGCGGTTAATTTGATTGCAGTTGTGGTATTATCAATTTTCCTATTCTTTATAAAATGCTTACAATTGTTGCGGAAAGGATGATCAGGTTTCAAGAAAGTATGATGACAATCGAACCAACAAACCTTTCGACTATGTTTAAGAAAAAAGGATTTAGGATGTTTTTTGAAGACAATAAGGACAAGCACGGTATCCGGCTGTGGGCCAACCGGAAAGCATGCCATATGCAGAAAAATCATTGATCGTCCACAGTAATGCCACTTTTAATTGAAAATTACGTTTCTTAGAGACATCGTAAGTATCCACACTGGTTTCCCAAAGTTTTTTCAACTCTTTGATCAACGGTTGGAGGTACATCCAATTTTGCTTTAGGCCAGGGTTAGTAGGACCTGGAACGATCATAGATAAGAACATAAATTGCCTCTTCTTGCATAACCAAGGGAGTAAAATGTACGAGGTGACAATCCCGGGCCTACACGAGTAAGACTTCCCGAATTGGCCATAAGGTGAAAATCCATCTGTACACAAACCTAGGCGAACATTGCGAGGCTCACTAGCAAATTCTTGATGCTCTCTATCGAAATGTTTCCACGCTTCTGCATAACTTGGGTGTGCCATTGTCCCTCTTTCTCTTAATCGAGAGTTTTTATGGTGCCAACTCACCTCACCTGCTATGTGTTTGGTTGCAAATATTCGTTGTAACCTTGGCACAAGCGGGAAATAAGTCAGTGGTTTACAAGGTATTCGCTTCCGGCCACTTAAATTGTTTTTACCTTTATACCGAGAGGCATGATATTTGGTACATTCCTCAAGATTAGCATTTTCTTCCCAAAAAAGCATGCAACCGGTAGGATATGCATCGATTTTCACATGGGGTAGTTGGAGTCCCTTAAGCAAATTCTTAATCTCTTGAAAATTGCGCGCCATTTGATTATTTTTTGGAATAATGTCACTAATGAACGACATAAAATCATTGGCGCATCTAAGAGATAAGTTGTTCTCACATTTGAGTAATATTTCCCTCATACACTGGTTGTTCGGCTTTATTTAACATTCTAAAAAAGGAAGAAACTTGGGGATGTGGGGTATAACGAACTTTTTCATCGCTAATGTAACTGTGACAACCCTCGCGAATGCGGAAATATAAAACATACAAGCATGTGAATTATATAGCGGAAATAGGTAGTTTTTAAAAACTTTTATACATGCAAGTTAAATAAAACGAGGAGTGTCAAAATATTACAAACTAAATAAAAATACCACAAGAGACGTAGTCTCTCAAAGTGTTAACAAAAGACAAAGTAATTAGCAACTAGCTAAACAACGTCTAGAGGTGTTTCATCCAGGGACAACGCCCGCTAGCTCACACCCGAACCCAAAATAGCATAAGCAAAAAGCCATCCATGCAAGCAACCTGTTCATTCATGAAAAACATGAACGCCACAATCAGTGGGGAGTAACTCCGGGTTCTCCCAGCCATATCACCTTTAACGTACATATAAGGAAATACAAAAGTAGAGCATGCATATAAAAATATACATGTGAGTTACGATAAGAAAAGATAGGCAATACAAGATATAATTATAAGATCACATGGAAATCAAATCCGAAGCCATCATGTTATTCAAAGACTCGGGGAAGACACTCTTAGGCAATCGAATACGCTCACTAGGGCTTGCATCTCACCGTTAGCGGTATAAGATTGATAAGATTGAGACTCGACAGACAAACCAAGTCAAGTCATGCGATGATCACAATAAATCCAACATATTATCATCCATTCACGAACCAAGACATTGACGGTGTCCAATCATGCAATGACCATGAATAATATCATGAAATCACGCATTCAAGAACGACACAAGACGACATCTCTCACGGTAAATGAAACGCACTAGCACCGTGTACATGGCAAGTATGATTAAAAGGCATCCCGGGATAAAGCATTTCCCTGAACCATACACGATGCACATTTCGTATATGTAGACTAATTTCCTCCTGTTAGAACGATAATTAAACGGCTCCTAATCTAAACCTGGCCAGATTCTCGGAATCACATTTTCCGATTCGACATGCGATAAACATTTCGCATCCAAGACTCGGTCAATCATAGACGCCGAGTACCCCAAATTCGGTAGATCAATTCACGAAAGAGGCGGAAAAGAGCTCAAGCCTCATAACAAGCGGTACGCTACATGCAAATAACACCACCTCGCAAGTACACAACATTTGACGGCCGGGTCGATCAACGCAAAGCGTTCAACTCCCAACAACGTCGTCGTATGCCCACTAACACATGCAATTAAGCAGTAGGATACCTCCTCCGTTCCGACATTCCAGCCTTACGAACGTGGAGGTAGCCAAGGGAATGAGAGTACAAAGCACAAGACAAAATAGTGCTCAAACCGTATCATTTGTAAAAACCGACTCAAAGTGGGACATAGCAAAAACCGTCACAAAACATGTGATACAAGCGAATGAAATATCATATATCCAAAACATGAATATTATAAGTCACTACGTAAAATTATACGATAAACGAATCATGCGAACTAATATGAATTACGAGTTTTAGAGATTTTATAAGAAAAATACAGCCGTGTTCCAGGCCGGTGTGGAGGGAGGCGGCCGGTACCCCGGCTCGGAGCACAACTACACACAAAACACAAGTTTGGAAACTAACTAAAACAAGGGTCCACTTCAAACGGTCATAACTAGAGTTCTAGATATGGGAATGCAGAAATTCCAAGTCGAGGTGATAGCTTATCCTCTTACGGTTCCAACAAATGGTCACAAGCCCAAAACAACCAAGTAACGAAGGAGATATGGTCATTCTACGAAAAAGGGTCGGTGCAGTGAAACTGCACAAGTCCACCCGAGAACAACCAACACCATTTCTATCATTTCCAATTTTCATAATTCACTTCTATCAACTATCAACAATCAATATTCATCATCAACCATCATCAAATAACAACAATCATCATCCATAACATAATTCCTAAACTTACTAATCGTAATCTAATACGAATTCTAGCATATAAAGCATGTAAAACACGTAAATGATACCGAGTAACCCTTCACCGTTACCTTTACGCGTCTTTAGTCGATTACTAAGCCTTCCTAGTGGTTTCCACCTACAATTAGGTAATAAAAGATGAATATATTTCACCTTGAGAAAGACGGATAATTTAAAAAGCGAGAAAGACGGTAATTTTATTACCAATACGGATAGAGGAAGCTAAGAGGGGAAGAATAAGACGAACTTACGTGAATTCTAGCAAGGAATGAAGGCGTAGTGACGATTTGAAGACGGATCAAAAATGGAGGCAAGGTTTTGGTGTTTATGGTGAGGAAGAAGAAATGTGTTGGAATGAATTAGGTTAAGGTTAGGAGGGAGTATAAGTAAAGGGTGAGTCGGAAAAGTCAACAAAAAGTCAAAGATGGCTTAAAAGTCCGGAAAAGTCAAAGACGACTCAAAAGTCAAGAAAAGTCAAAGACGACTCAAAAGTCAAGAAAAGTCAAAGACGACTTAAAAGTCAAGAAAAGTCAAAGACGACTTAAAAGTCAAGAAAAGTCAAAGACGACTTAAAAGTCCAGAAAAGTCAAACTCGACTTAAAAGTCCAGAAAAGTCAAACTCGCCTTAAGACGGGATTCTCATGGAATTTCGCGGAAATTCCAAATACGAACTCGGAAATTCTAAATTCGACTCGAAAAATTAAATTTACGATTAAAACCAAAATTCCCTGAAAAGTGTCCGTAAAATATTTTTACTAGAAAAATAGGGTACATTTCCGGGTGTTACAATCACCCCTCCTTTTAAAAAGTTTCGTCCTCGAAACTTGAGAGTAGAAAACAAAAGTATCAAGGACAAGGTTCGGTTTTCAAAATTAATACGAAAACTTTTATAAGCGAAAACATTTATGAAATGATGTTCTTCTCGAAACGGTTTAAGGAAAATTTTCATAAGAGCAAAACTCTATTTATGGATCACAAGAATGCTCGTCGCGAACGAGAACTCTTATTATCCAAAATCAAATCAAAGTCGAAATAGTGAAATCGAAAATCAAAACAAGTGTTAGTAAGTGTAGGACTAGTTATCAGACGTCTCCAATAACAAGTGCAAACATCCAACCAAACGTAAAATCCAAATATAAAAGTAAAAGAAATTCATTTTCTCCAAAAAGAGGGAACACAAACCATCTTTAGACTTCTTTGAAACGTTGAATTAGAAATATAATATGGAAATTTGAAAGTTTTATCAAAGATAAAATCAAATAACACGACATTACACGTATATAGAGCGACTCGAACATCACAAACACAATTCAGTGAATGAAAATGTATACAAAACACCCAAAAACAAAAACAAATCGAACTCCTAGGGATAGGAAGATCAAGATAAAGTCAGCAGGAAGATCTATAAGGGTTCGACACCACTAACTCTATTAAATAAACTAGTCCTCAAGAGAAAGTAATTTACCTCAATTACACTTTAACCATCCTAAAACGCCAAACTCCATAAACATTATTTACAACAATCACAATCGAAGTAACAAACATAATTATCTAAGATCCAACTAGCCTCATCCCAGATCTCACGACAAGGAAAATTCCACAATCCATTATCGATTATAATGATTCTTTAATACGCCCTAACATCCTTAATTCGATCATTACTACGCTCGAAGCCTCAAATATAAATAGCCACATTAGCAAACTACGGTGGTTACTAATCCTCAAGATAAATGGATTAACCATTCTAACTCTATAATCCATAACAACTGAGGACTCACTATCCAAGCTTGCAACGAACATTTCTCAATCTCAAACTATGATTCCTTAAGAATAAAAGAGAATTACTAATTACAAACCACAAATGGCCAATCACTTGGCAATCAAACAACCATTCAATTCATCTAGATCATCTAAAACTCAAAATGAATCAATTTTCATTTATAACAATACTCCTCAAACTTTGGGTACCAACTCAATTTCCCTAAAGCAAAGTCTCTTTTAGAATCCACCAATTAGAGACATCAAATTTCCAAATGATATCCCAAGCAACCATTATACTACTCAACATCAACAAACTATTATCATGATCAACTCGATTCTCAAAATAACACTACAATACCAAGCTCCAAACCTAAAACCACCAAGAGAGGATACATTATCACTATTAGGATTCATCCTAGAGCTTAAGTCATATTTCCCATGATGAAATACAGCATGAAATTTGCTCAATCCAAAGACACATATTCTAGCTAAAGAATCCCAAAATACATTACACTTATTCTCTGAACCTTACAAACGGAATATCCAATCTAGTAGAGAAAACATGAAGGAGCAACGAGATAGAAAACGATAAGGAATCTCAAGGAGAACACGGGAATAAATAAGGCACGAGATTACAAGAGAGGAGCGCTGAAAATAACGAGGTCAAGGAAGAGACAAGGCAGATAGTATAGGTATGAATATATCTGCGTAAGAAAGAAGGTACAAGCTTGTAATTTCTTAAAGATCAATCTTGACAAAAACATTCAAGAATGGAGATGAAAAGGAATGATGGCACGAGTAAGGGTTTAAGATTTAATCCACAAAGTTTCTCCTTTCAGACTTAGGGTGATAGTAAAGTAACTCATCCCAAACAAAGGTCTCTTACAAGGGACCATCGTACCACGTACAATCATCAAAGTAAGGTACACCTAGATTTGATAAATCGACTACAACCCAATTCATCCACCCTTTCATATAACACGGATTCCCAAATGTGGAATTGCAACTCAAGCATAGTAACATTCTCTCAACTCCATAATTTGACACATTCCCAAAGGTTTCAAAAACCGAAGAACCAATAAGGAAATCTCCATACTAATCTCTTTTCAACTCCTAAGGCCACAAAGTAGAACACCGAACAAAACATCATTATCAACATCATATAGCCCACGAGTTCATTATTAACAAAGTACGACCTCAAGTCAAACATCATCATTAACATCCCAAGGTATTTCCATCATAACTCACATCATAATTCTCAAGTAATATGGTTCAACTTACAACGAGACCTTACTACTTCAAACGAATCTCAGATGCCATAAGATAAGATCATATCTTTAAATCCAAGAACTATTGCCAAAAGCTTTTCCACCAAGCCTATACTCACAAACACACAATAGGAAACCATGCACAAGAAGTCGCTTAACCTCAAAAGTATTTCGCACCTCAAGATATCATTTAAAGCTTCTCATTTACACCACTTAGACATATCATAAGTATGGTCTTCAAAACAATACTACACTTTTAAGTCCAAAAGATTAAATTATTAATGAGTTAAGAAATCATAGCCAACTCATTCGACCTTACACCATCGAATATCATGAACTATTTACACATTAGTCATGGCAAGCATCAAGCATTAAAATCATCAAACTTATCTTACTACCCTTCCTTAGAGTTACAACCAATCATCAATATAGGGTGAATTTAGATCTACACCATTTTCCTCAAATCACAAAATTCATTCTAACAACCACTAATATTCCACCAAGTTCAAAGTTCTTCCGACCAAGTACAATATGCCACAAACAAAAGGGTAAGGTGTCCACAAAAGGTCACATAAGGAAGTTGATGGTACAAATTGATAAAGAGGAGGAAAGTAACAAGAGTAATTTCCAAGGGGAAAAGAAGTTAGATGATGAAGAAGCAATTAGATAGAAGGAAGAGAGCATAAAACAATAAGGACGAGAGAATTCATAGATGAAGAAGAAATACACTTCAATTAGGCTTGTCAATCTTCAAATCTTAGATAGAGGATACTTCTTCTAGGTAACACAATGATCCACCTTAAGACGGTAGATACAAACAAACATAACATCACTCAACACAAGCAACAAACAAGTTAGAACCTAACAAACATCAAGTACACAAAAGACTACCACCTTAGGTCCTTAAGTCTACCCATCTCTCATTTATTATTTCAAGGTCACGTATTTTAAGTTAGGGTTCACGTGTGTGTGTCGGGAGCGATAAAGCTCTGATACCAACTGTGACAACCCTCGCGAATGCGGAAATAATAAACAAACAAGCATGTGAATTATATTGCGAAAATAGGTAGTTTTAAAAAAACTTTTATACATGCAAGTTAAAT
>JAIUZE010071989.1:0-13933 GCA_022085475.1 Heliosperma pusillum | reverse complement strand
CATGATTGGACACCGTCAATGTCTTGGTTCGTGAATGGATTATAATATGTTGGATTTACTGTGATCATCGCATGATTTGACTTGGTTGTCTGTCGAGTCTCAATCTTATCAAACTTATACCGCTAACGGTGAGATGCAAGCCCTAGTGAGCGTATTCGGTTGCCTAAGAGTGTCTTTCTCGAGTCTTTGAATAACATGATGGTTTCGGATTTGATTTCCACATGATCATATCTTTATATATTGGATTGCTTATCTATTCTTATCGTATCTCACATGTATATCTATATGTATGCATGCTTTACTTTTGTATTTCCTTCTGTGTAAGTTTAAGGTGATATTGCTGGGAGAACCCGGAGTTACTCCCCACTGACTGTGGCGTTCATGTTTTTCATGAATGAACAGGTTGCTTGCATGGATGGCTTTTTGCTTATGCTATTTTGGGGTTCGGGTGTGAGCTAGCGGGCGTTGTCCCTGGATGAAACACCTCTTGACGTTGTTTAGCTAGTTGCTAATTACTTTGTGTTTTGCTAACACTTGGAGAGACTACGTCTCTTGTGGTATTTTTATTTAGTTTGTAATATTTTGACACTCCTCGTATTTTTCTATCTTGCATGTATAAAGGTTTTTAAAATACCGTATTTCCGCAGTTTACTTCACATGCTTGTATGTTTTATATTTCCGCATTCGCGAGGGTTGTCACAGTTGGTATCAGAGCTTTATCGCTCCTGACGCACACACGTGAACCCTAAACTTAAACTACTTGACCTTGAAATAATAAATGAGAGATGGGTAGACTTAAGGACCTAAGGTGGTAGTCTTTGGTGTACTTGATGTTTTTTAGGTTCTAACTTGTTTGTTGATTGTGTTGAGTGATGTTATGTTTGTTTGTATCTACCGTCTTAAGGTGGATCATTGTGTTACCTAGAAGAAGTACCCTCTACCGAAGATTGAAGATTGACAAGCATAATTGAAGTGTATTTCTTCCTCATCGATGTTTTCTCTCGTCCTTAAAGTATCATGCTCTCTTCCTTCTATATAACTGCTTCTTTCTCTTCCAACTTGTTTGCCTCTTGGAAATTACTCTTGATAGTTCCTCCATCTTACCATTGGTATCCTTACCTTCCTCGTGTAACATTTTTATGGATGTCATACCCTTTTGTTTGTGGTATATTGTACTTGATCGGAAGAACTTTGAACTTTGTGGAATATTAGTGTTGGTTAGAATGATTTGTGATTTGAGGAAAATAGTGTAGATCTAAATTCACCCTATAGTGGTGATTGGTTGTATCTCTGAGAAATGGTGGTAAGATAAGTCGGATGATTTTAATGCTTAATGCTTGCCATGACATGTGTGAATAGTTCATGGTATTTGATAGTGTAAGGTTGAATGAGTTGGCTAGGACTTCTTAATCCATTAGTGATTTAATCTTTTGAACTTAGGAGTTTAGTAATATTAGAGTGTCTTGAGGATCATATCTAAATTGGAGCTAGTTGTTCTAAGTGAGAATATTTGGATGATAGCTTGAGGTGTAAAATGCTTTTGAGACTAAGTGACTTTTTGTGGATTCTAGTGTATGTGTTAGAGTATACGCTTGGTGGAAAAGTACTTGGCTATAATTCTTGGATTTAAAAATATGATCTTATATCTTAGTATCGGAGACTTGGTTGAGGTAGTAAGTCGTCGTGATTGATTAAACCATGTTACTTAAGGACTATGGACATGAGTGGAATCTGATTAGATGAGCTATGATGGTGATGCCTTAGGATGTTGATGATGACGATCTGTTTGGTGTTCTACCTGGTGGGCCACAAGAGTTGAAAAGAGATTATTATGGAGAATTCCTTATTAGTTCTTCGGTTTTTAAACCTTTGGGAGTGTGTCAAATTTTGGAGTTGAGAGAATGTTACTATGCTTGAGTTGCAATTCCGCAATTGGGAATCCGTGTTATATGAAGGGATGGATGAATTGGGTTGTAATCGATTTGTTAAATCTAGGTGTACCTTACTTTGATGATTTGTGGTACGATGGTCCCTTGTGAGAGACCTTTGTTATTGGGGTGTGTTGTTTTGCTATCACCCTAAGCCTTAAAGGAGAAATTTTGTGGAATTAACCTTAAACTTTTACTCGTACCATTATCCCTTTCCATTTCCTTTCATGCAAGTTCCTACTAAACCTGATTCCTAGAAAAATGTTTTCTCTTATCTTTTCCTTTGCCTGGCTATCTTCATGGCTATATCTATCCAATATCTAGCTTTTGGCTCCCTGCCTCTAGCGTTCCTCTAATTTTCGTCCGATCTTATCGCGTTCGTGTTTCCCTTGAAATTTCCTATCGTTTCCAGTTTCATGGTGACCTTGTCTTTCCTCTGGTGAGATAGCTGGGGTTGTTAGCTAGCTTCGTGTTGATTTTGAATGTGAATAGGATTGGGATTTAAACCTTAGGATGAATCTGTTGGTGGTATTGCACTCTCTTGGTGGCTTCATTGATTGAGCTTGCTAGTGTAGTGCTATTTTGAGAATCAAGTTGAGCGAGATGATATTCGTTGTTCTTGAGTATTATATCGGTTGCTTGGAATATCATTTGGGAATTAGATGTCTCTAAATGGGTGGATTCTAAAAGAGACTTTGCTTTAGGGTAATTGAGTTGATACCCAAAGTTTGAGGAGTTTTGTCATAAATGAAAATCGATTCATTTTGAGTTTTAGATGAATTAGATGATTTGAATGGTTGTCTAATTGCCAAGTAAGTGGTCATTTGTGGTTTGGAATTAGTAATTCTCTTTTATTCTTAAGGAATCATAGTTTGAAATTGAGAAATGTTCGTTGCAAGCGTTGGATAGTGAGTGCTCAGTTGTTATGGATTATGGAGTTAGAATGGTGAACTCATTTATCTTGAGGATTAGTAACCACCATAGTTTGCTAATGTGACTATTTATATTTGAGGCTTCGAGCGTAGTAATGATCGAATTAAGGATGTTATGGCGTATTAAAGAATTATTATAATCGATAATGGATTGTGGATTTTTCCTTGTCGTGAGGTCTGGGATGAGACTAGTTGGATCTTAGATAATTATGTTTTGTTGCGTGGATTGTGTTTTGACTCTCAAGGATGAGAAAGTTCATTGTAAATTTAGGATAATGAGTTTGAAGTAAATTGAATCAAGGATTTTCATGGTAAGTCTACTTTACCTTGTGGTTGTTAGCGATCATGTTTCCCTAGATAAATACTTTGTTGGTGGTTTCTAGTAAGAGTTTTGATGAAACTAAGAAGATTAGAGTATGTAATGAATCTTTCATGTGGATTGTTAGTTGTGGAGTCTACCGTGCCGATGGACTTTAGTAGATACAAAATGGATCTGAATAATTAGGTTATTGGCTTGAAATCTCGTGATTATGGAATATTCTTGTAGGAATTCTGATGATTGAAAATGATGAGTTGCAAATTGGGTAAATTGCATTCTCTTGAGGAATTGGTTTATTAGTAGAGTTAGTGATGTCGAATTCTTGTATATCTTCCTGCCAACTTCATCGTGATTCTTCCTTTCCCTAAGAGTTCGATTTGTTTCGTTTTTGCGTGTTTTGTATATATTTTGTTAACCTGAATTGTGTGTGCATTGTGCGAGTCGCTCTATGTACGTGTAATGTCCTGTTATTTGATTTTATCTTTGATAAAACCTTCAGATTTCCATATTATTTTTCTAGTTTAACGTTTTAAAGAAGTCTAAAGATGGTTTGTGTACCCTCTTTTTGGAGAAAATAGATGTCTTTCCCTTTTATATTTGGATTTTGTGTTTGGTTGGATGTTTGGACTTGTTATTGGAGACGTCTGGTGACTAGTCCTGCACTTACTAACACTTGTTTGATTTTCGATTTCACTATTTGGACTTTGATTTGATCTGGATAATTAGAGTTCTCGTTCGCGACGGGCACTCTTGAGATCCGTAAGTTAAGTTTCACACTTATGAAAATTCTCCTTAAACCGTTTTCGAGAAGAACCTCGTTTCATAAATGTTTCCCTTGTAAAAGCTTTCTTGTTAATTCTTAAAACCAATTCTTGTCCTTGATACTTTTGTTTTCTACTCTCAAGTTTCGAGGACGAAACGTTTTAAAAGGTGGGGTGATTGTAACACCCGCAAATGTGCCCTATTTTTAAAGTAAAAATATTTTACGGATACTTTTCAGCGAAATTTAGTTTTAGTTTAGAATTAAATTTCCGTGTCGAATTTAGAATTTCCGAGTCCGTATTTGGATTTTACACGAGATTTCAAGTGAATCACATCTTAAGACGTCATTGACTTTTCCTTGACTTTTTCCACTTACTCCTTCATATACTCCCTCAAAACCTAACTCCCTCAGAACTCAAACTTCTTTTTCCTCATACAAATCACCAAAACCTAGCCTCCATATTTGCTCAAGTCTTAGTATCGATCCTACGCCTTCATTTCTTGCTCAAATTCACCAAGGTTCATCTTATTTCTTCCCTCTCATCTTCCTCTATCCGTATTGATAATAAAATTACCGTCTTTCTCGCTTTTCAATTTATCCGTCTTTCTCAAAGGTAACGGTGAAGGGTTACTTGATATCATTTACGTGTTTTACGTGTTTTCTATGCTAGGAATCGTATTTAGAATATGACTAGTAAGCTTAGTAATTGTCTTGATGATGATACTTGTTGTTTGTTGAGAATTGATATGAGAATTGATGATTTATGATAATAGTTGATGATGGTTGAGTTTGGAACAAAATGGAGATGTCTTGACCCAAGTCACGGCCGTGAAACTCATGTCACGAGCGTGAAATAAGTGGCTGACCAAATACCCTTGCGTAACAGACAGTTTCACGAGCGTGAAATGTAAGTCGCGGTCGTGAAACTCATGTCACGAGCGTGACATACAAGTCACGGTCGTGACGACTGCAGTTTCACTACACTGACTCCTTTTCGTAAAATAATCATATCTCCTTTGTTACTTGCTTGTTTTTGGTTTGTGACCTACCGTTGGAACCGTAAGAGGATAAGCTATCACCTCCATTTAAAATTTCTGCATTTGAATTTCTAGAACGCTAGTTATGACCGTTTGAAGTGGACCCTTGTTTTAGTTAGTTTCCAAACTTGTTGTTTTGAGATAAGATCTATGTTTCCTATTTATTATGCTTCTTAAACTTGGTCTAATGCTTATGAATCATGTATTGATTCATGGTTATCATAGTTACATTTATATAATGTCCTATTATCATGCTTGGTGACGGTTTTTCATATATCCCACTTTGAGTCTTTTTTTCAAATGTTACGGTTTGAGCACTAATTTCCTATGTGCTTGGTACTCTCATTCCCTTGGCTACCTCCACGTTTCTAAGGCTGGAATGTCGTAACGGGGAGTGTATCCTTACTGCTTAATTGCATGTGTTAGTGGGCATATGACGACGTTGTTGGGAGGCGAACGCTTTGCGTTGATCGACCCGGTCGTCATATGTTGTATACTTGCGAGGTGGTGTCATTTGCATGTAGCGTACTGCTTATTATGAGGTTTGTGCTCTTTTCCGCCTCTTTCGTGAAGGTTAACCGAATTTGGGGTACTCGGCGTCTATGAATGACCGAGTCTTGGATGTGGAACGTCTTACCACATGTCGAATCGGGAAATGTCTTATCCCGAGAGTCTAGCCAGATTTAGACTAGGACCGTATTATTATCGTCGTCCTACCGGGAGGAAATTAGTCTACATATACGAAATGTAGCATCGTGTATGCGTTCAGGGAAATGTCTTATCCCGTGAATGCCTTTTAATCATACTTGACATGTACACGGTGCTAGTGCGTTTTATTTACCGTGAGAGATGTCGTCAATGTATTGGTATGTTTGGATGGATGATTACATGATTGTTTATTCGTGATCTTTGCATGACTTGGCCTGGTTTGTTTGTCGAGTCTCAATCTTATCAAACTTATATCGCTAACGGTGAGATGTAACCCCTAGTGAGCGTATTCGGTTGCCTAAGAGTGTCTTCCCCGAGTCTTTGTATAACATGATGGATTCGGACTTGTACTTCACATGCTCTTATCATTATATATTGAATTGCCTATCTATCCTTATCGTATATCACATGTATATCTATATATGCATGCTTCTACTTTTGTATTTCCTTTTATGTACGTTTAATGTGATATGGCTGGGAGAACCCGGACTTACTTCTCACTGACTGTGGCGTTCATGTTTTTCATGGATGAACAGGTTGCTTGATTGGATGATATTTTGCTTGGTATTTTGGGTTCGGGTGTGAGCTAGCGGGTGTTGTCTCTGGATGAAACACCTCTAGACGTTCATTAGCTAGATGCTAATTAACTTTGTCTTTTGTTAACACTTTGAGAGACTACATCTCTTGTAGTATTTTGTAATTGGTTTGTAATATTTGACACTCCTCGTATTTTCTATTTGCATGTTAAAATGTTTTAAAAACATCGTATTTCCGCTAAATAAATCACATGCTTGAATGTTTTATTTCCGCGTTCGCGAGGGTTGTCACAGTTACTTCCACTGACTGTGGCGTTCATGTTTTTCATGGATGAACAGGTTGCTTGATTGGATGGATTTTGCTTGTGGTATTTTGGGTTCGGGTGTGAGCTAGCGGGCGTGGGCCTCGACGATTTACCCCTAGACGTTGTTTAGCTATTTTGATAATAACTTTGATATTTGATAACATTTGGAGAGACTTCGTCTCTTTGTAGTATATTCTATTTTAGTTTGTATTTATTTGACATTCCTCGTATTTTTATCTTGGCATGTAAAAAGTTTTAAAAACACCGTATTTTCCGCTATATAAATCACATGCTTGTTTTGTTTTATTTCCGCATGCGCGAGGGTTGTCACAGTCTTACTCATAGCATAAGATGGGGTGACAACAATAATGGTTAGTGCATAAAGTATAAGACATAGACGTAGTCAAAGTATTACTACAATAGTCGATCTACTAAAAAATCGACTACGAAGAATATAAATACGCCACTGACTTGGGGTTGCTCGATCGAGCAAACTCTATCTCGACAGAGACATAAACCTCTCATGCCCGAGACACCCCCGACTCGATCGAGCACAACCTTGCTAGCTCGAACGGGCAATCCTAGAGCAGACTTGCTATGGCAAGGATTTGAAGGTTATTCGATCCAGTAACCCTGGACTCGATCGAGTTTACTTCATACACGATCGAGTGATCCAAGGACAACATGCATAAACCGTGATTCTAAAACATGACTCTAAAACGTAAAATGAATACAAAACAAAACTAAACGATTTCTAAACTATAAGTTAGATTAATTTAATTCGGAAGTCAAGTCCTTTTGGAAGAGAAAGAATTAAGACGGAAATGAGATTATAAGTTTGGCTAACGATTTATTTATGATACACTAAGCTAACTATTTATGCAAGACTCTCATCCAAGTGACATGAGAACGGTTTATTTCTTAAATTGTTTGAATACACGAACATCACAAGCGTACCCAAATTTATCAAATATGATCGACTAATGATTAGATCAAGACCAAAACACTCGATTTGCTATAGTATTTTAGGTCATCGAATTTTAATGGTACAATGTTAAGCACGCAGTTCCATACTAGCGAGATGTAAGTGAAGAGATGAGATAAGTTCATTAATTCTAGAATCGTTACAAGTTAATTTCGTGGTGGAAGTATGTTTAACCTAATTGTCTATTTGATTGTTAAATTACAAATTTGAATTAGACTATGAATTTAAAATGACTCTAATTTATGACTCATAGAAAATGACACTAGATTGAAGGTGAATGAAATAGAAAAGATAGAAGTATTGACTTGCGATTTGAATTAAACTTATTAACAAAATTGCCCTCCTTTGAACGTAAGGATCTGCAAACGAGCGAGGCCATTGGTCACATCAGACAAATTTTAAGCCTTTTAAACTCGAGTACAACACGGACGTTCAAAATGGTACTTTAACTCATACTCATACTATCTTAGTCCAAGTTTCATAGTTAGTTTTAAAGTTAGACGATGTTAGACAAAATTAAATAGCGAAAGGAATTAAAGTACGTAATAAAAAATGAAATACGAGTAAAGAAAAGGGAGAAGGACGGGAATTTAATGCACCCTCAACATACTTGTATCGTTGACAAGATCTTGTGTCATAATCGATAATGGAATGTGTGTAACACCCCCATATAACGATGAGCCTTTAGCAAGACATTGCCGATTAAATAGGACTGTTACCATCTCTGTTTCCTGAGGCAAATAGTAACAAATATAACAATAGAAGGTACGTTAATTAAAAATTATTACATAGCCTCAAGCTGTCTCAAACTTGACTAAAAAGTCTTACATCTCAAACCGTTATTAGCTCAAAGTACTAGCATTAATAAATAAGCGGAAGTCTAATAAATGAATGACAACTATAATCTGTAAATTAACTAGTCCAACTCTTCTAGCTCGTCTTGTGACAACCCTCGCGATAGCGGAAATAAAACATAACAAGCATGCAATTTTTATAGCGGAAAATACGATATTTTTGAAACTTTTTACATGCCAAAAGAAGAGTACGAGGTATGTCAAATAAATACAAACTAAAGTATATCATACTACAAAGAGACGTCGTCTCTCAAAACGTTATCAATTATAAAAGTTGTTTAGAAAACTAGCTAAGAACGTCTATGGGTGAATCGTCAAGTCCAACGATCGCTAACTCACACCCGAACCCAAAAAAAAAAGCAAAATCCAGCCAAGCAACCTGTTCATTCATAAAACATGAACGCCACAGTCAGTGGGGAGTAACTCCGGGTTCTCCCAGCCATATCACAAATAACATGCTTAAACGGTAATAAACATGTAGAAGCATACTTATATATATATATATATATATATGTGAATTACGAGAAGTATAAATAAGCATTTCAATATATTAAGATATAGGCGCATGAAGTACAAAACTGTAAGCATCAAATTATAGACAAACTCGGGGAAGATACCCTTAGGCAAATATATACTCACTAGGGCATACATCTCACCGTTAGTGGCATATACTAGATAAGATAGAGACTCGACATATAAACCACGCCAAGTCATCGAACGGTCACAAATAATCAACATATAAACATCCATCCAAACATAAGAATATGGTAACATAATTTCTCAGGGTTAATGACACGCACTAGCACTATGTATATAGAAAGTATGATTGAAACACGTCCACGGGATAAACATTTCCCTGAACCACACGATAAACGTTTCGTATATGAAAGACACATTTCCTCCCGGTAGGACGACGATAATAATACGGTCCTAGTCTAAAATTGGCCAGACTCTCGGAATAAACATGTTCCGATTCGACATGCGATACACATTTTGCATCCAAGACTCGGTCAAACACAGACGCCGAGTACCCCAAATTCGGTCACAACTACACGAAAGAGGCGGAAAGAGCACAAGAATCATAATCAAGCGGTACGCTACATGCAATGACATCACCTTGCAAGGATACAACATTTGACAGCCGGGTGGATCAACGCATTGCGTTCGCGCCCAACAACGTCGTCATATCCGCACTAAAACATGCATACAAGCATTAAGGATACACCTCCTCGTTCCGACATTTCAGTCTAACGAGTAAGGAGGTATAGCCAGAGAATGAGAGTTCATAGCACTTAACGATTAGTGCTCAAATCAAAACATAGGTAAAACAGACTCAAAGGGGAACATATCAAAAACTGTCACGAAACATGCGATATAAGCGAACGGGATATCATATATTCTAAACATGAATATTTGAAGCTATGACGTAAATTTATACGACAAATAAAATGTACAAACTATTATAAGTGAGAGTATAAGGAAGAAATAGAAGAAGAACTCAGGGGGTGCCAGCCGGTGAAGGGACCGGCCGCCGGCTACTCGGCTGGCACTTCAGCATCATTCAACAACATTAAAAATGCAGGGATGTCCCAGCCGGTCAGGGGACCGGCCGCTGTCTACCCGGTTGGAAACACAAGCCATATGAGAAAATAGAAGAAAAGGATGAGGGAGTCCCAGTCGGTCGGCTGACCGGCGCCGGTCGGCCGACTGGGACTACATATGCACGAAAATCATCACACAACACCAAAAATCATCAACAATCATCATTTATCATCAACAATCATCAACCAACACAAATTCTAAGAATACTCATCCAATTCTAACCATATTCACTAATATCAAACCACATTAAATGCCTAATAATTGCCACTAGACATTTAGTAAACATCAATTAAAGCATTAAAACACGTATTGATATCGAGTAACCCTTCACCGTTACCTTTGTGCGTCTTCAATCGTCTTCTAAGTCTTCCTCCACGAGGTAGTAATCTTTGTCGGGGTCTTGAAGGTCTCCACCACACAAAGAAAACAAAAGATGAATATATTTCACCTTTGAGAAAGACGGAAAAATTGAAAATGAGAAAGACGGTAATTTTATTACCACACAAGGTAGAGGAGGATAAGAGGGGAAGATTATGATGAAAATTAAGGAATTTGAGTGAGAAGTGAATGAGTAGTGATGAACTTGAGCTGATCCTAAAATGGTGGTTAGGGTTTTGGTTGCTTGGTGAGGAAGAAAGTGAGTAGAAAAATTGAGGGAGTTAGGCTTATAAAGAGTGAGTGGAGAAATATGGGGGAAAAAGCCCAAAAGCGGCTTAAGGCGTAACCCACACGGGATTCCGTGTAGAGTCCGAATGCGAACTCGGATTTGCTAAATTAGACACGGGAAACTAAGTTCTAAACTAAATCTAAAATTACGCTAACTAATATCCGTATAATATTTTTAAGATAAAAGAGGGTACATTTGCGGGTGTTACACGTCTCGTCCCGCATCCCACAGCAACATCCAATGCTAGAAATCATTACCCGCTTGTCTCATTGCTCCCCAATTGCCGGAAATATCATTTGATTCATCACAGAGTTAAAATAGAATTTGACACAAGAAAGCAAACACGTTAACAAAAGGTTGAGTAGGACAATATCAAACACAATTAACTCAGATATTTCACAATACAACACAATAACTATAACATCACACCCCGACTTCTAACTCCCTCCTCGACTTGCAAGTCGCATCATAGACTTTCCCCCTTAGCTCCTAACTTCCTCCTTGATCCACAGATTGGTATCACAATTAATATCATTCCCCCTGAACTCCTAACTCCCTCCTCGATCCACAGATCGGTATAACAAACAATATCATTTCCCCTGAACTCCCAACTCCCTCCTTGATCCAGCGATCAGTATTTCATATCTCATGCCAATATCAATAGGTAAATCTCATTCATGCAAAACGTATCAAAACATATGAACCATTATCAATCATGTCGTTCCCATCACAGTTCACATACAATAATCATTGCATCATAACCTCATTCCTGTTGTAAAATTTAACATCACGTGGCATTACATAGTTGAGTCGGATAGATCGCTACCTAATAGCAATAGATACCCCGTCTCACGCAAGCGATTAGTAATTTTCCACTGCGAATTCTCCGTCTACACAACACATATAACATATATTCAAAACTAGAACATTCAAAATCACTTCTGTAAACAATTACACTAATACCTCAATTCCCCAAGACTAGGGTTCACTAATTTAGACTAGTCTAATATTCAATGAGAAATAAAAGATAATTATTATGATGTAAGGATTATAATAAAATCAACTTATAAGAACAAAATGAAAGTGTTGAAGGTTCTTAGAAAAGCTTCTTAAAAGATAAACAATGCCCTCCCTTCTCCTCCTTCTCTCTAGATCTCTTTAGGTTTTGTAAACAAAAGAAAAGTGTTTTAAAGTGGGTTGAAGAAAGGTACTTATAGTTTTAGATAATTATTAAAGTAAAAACTAAGGTTATTAGAATTAGGAAACTACAAAACACAACAAACACTCCCCGCGTCCAGCATGGTGGATCGACCAAAACAGAGTGTCGATCAACACTCCCCAAAAGTCGATCGACACACTCCGCTCGACCCAGCCAAACACCAAAACCTACCATGGTCGATGGACACAAGTCGATCGACCACAACACCTTGTCGATCGACCAACCACTCTAGTGATCTTGTCTATCGACAACCAGTCAAGGTCGTTTGATAACTTCATTAGACAGCCAGTAAACTTCGTTAGAAAACACCCTTTGACACAATGCAAAGTTCACGAGACAATATTTCAAGACCTATAATGTAACAACCCGAAAAGTACCCAATTTTTCTAGTAAAAATATTTACTAACACTTTTCAGCAGACTTAAGTTTTTAAAATAGAATTTATTGTTTCGAGTCGTATTTTGAAATTCCGCGTTCGTATTTGGAATTTCTGAGAGATTTCATGAAAAGACCGTTTTTAGTCATCTTTGACTTTTCTTGACTTTTAAGTCGACTTTGACTTTCGTTGACTTTTTCCCGACTCGCCTTATAAGTTTGAAGACCGAAATTTTATTTAAAAAAATAATATTTTTGGTTTATTTTTATTTAGATTTATTAGAATTTATGATAATTTAATAAAATTATTTTTAATTTATTCGGAATTTTATAATAAGGTTTTACGGTTTAAACCCGGGAATCATTTAACTATTCCCGACTCATCGTAAATCCCGAAACAAATCCGAAACTCGACTTTGGCATGAGTCACTCGCCCATGTCATCGTTTTCCACTCACATTAGATATTTTAATTCTTTTGATTAAACTAATAGGAATATCTTAGATATTTTCAATTTTATCGATCCGTCAACGGAAATTACGCAAATCGTTTACAAAACTGACCCGATTCTCACCATTCTACACGGGTCCTTCCTCTCTAATAGGCCTTGATATTTTCATTACTTTTGATTACAATATCATAATATCTAGATATTTAGTGTAATTAACTTAATATCGAATTATATTTAATCGATTACCGTAAAATAATTATTAAACCGGAGTCAATTACGTAACAACAATTTCAAAACCCGACATCCATTTTTCCCTATATGTACACGGCTCATCCAACCATCATTACTCACTAACAACTTTTCATTTTACAATAAATCAAATTAAGATCAAATCATCACTTTCTTTAATCGTTCTTGAGCGTTCTTCGTGTTCTTCATCCGTTCTTCGTCGTTCTTGAGCAAAATTCTCATAAAATCTTCATTTCTTAATTAAATCCGTCCTAACTTATAATTCTAGAATCTCCTCTTCGCTCTCTCCTCTTCGCTCTCATCTTCTATACGTTTTATTTCAATTCCGACAAAATCGTTTTCAACACTTTAATTATGGAAAATCATGTTTTAATTCTAATAATGTTTTCCTTGTCATTTCTTATAGGGGAAGATTTTGAAGACGAGTTTGGAGACTCGTATATTTTGGGTGAAGATTAGTAGGAGGGTTTCTTAGTTTATACTTCTTATTTTGGTGCTAATTGATCTTGCTAGCTATGGTAACAATTCCGATTTACTCGACGAAATAATGTCACATAGCTTTGGTTTCTTTTTTTTTTGGTTCATCTTTTGTTTTGGTTCATGTTATTATGATTTATGGACTTTTAGTAGTAACATGATAAGTTGGATGGTTTTTATGTTGTATGGAATTTTTATGTTGTTAGTGTTCTTGGTGAATTTGGATGATTATTCATAATAATGATTTTTGTATGGTGGATGGTTAAATTGGTTGTTTAAATGGGTGTTTGATTAATTAAAACATGTTAGAAACAATTTGGTGTGATTGATGGTGGTGGCCGGATAAGGTGGCTGTGAACCGGACCAAAACCAGCCGGTCCAAGCCGGTCCAGACCGGTCTGGGTTGGTCAAGGGTGGGTCCGGGTTTTGGTTGTTGGGTTGTGTCGATGTTTGATTGTTTGGTTGTTGTTTTGACGGGTTTTAATTATGTTAAGCATGCGGGAAATAATTAGAAACGGTTTTTAGTA